>JAVTVY010025430.1:0-109571 GCA_036873755.1 Hanleya hanleyi
TTTTTTCTTCAAATATTAACAACATCAATGAAGACACCAACTGCTATTGAGCGCTAAGCCACGGTGCTTCCCTCCCCCTTTCTCTTCTACTGTCGAAAATCCTGGTAAATGGCTTTACCGAATGTACTAATCCATTGATGATGGCATATACTCTGTCAGCCAATCAGGTGATCCCTTTGTTCAGAGCAGAGGGCACAGCTAGGGACCATCTGACAGGGGGTCAGACTGTGGGGTAGCCTGGCTTCCCGACGTATACTTTACGTTCCATCCATCCACTCCAAATATTCTATTATCTCAAGTGGAGAGGTGGGTATCCAGTCTAACTGTCAGTATCATCAGCCAAGCAAAATCACGTACGTCACAAGGTCAACCGTATTTGGCTGTTTGAATGAAAGTCAGTTTGTGCTTCTTGATACGGGTTTGTGCGCTTGACTGGTTGAGCAGGGTCGGTGTAACGTAGACCATGGTATTCGCTATGACGGTGTACCCACTTCCAAAATAATCATTTCGATCTTATTCCTCTCCAGTTATCCCAATTAACCCGATCAAATTTGAGCGACTTCGGATTCAATGCCTGCGTTCATTGATCAACTAGACATTGTATACGACGGAGAGGCAATTAGGCTACAATCAGCTAAGTCTGAATCGGACATAGCTAAGTCTGAATCGGACTATCCACAAGAAAATGACATTGGTGTAATGCGTACGTGTTATAGGCAAATTTCAGAAAGGCACGTGTTATGGAGAATTGAGGTCCACATAGTCTGACCAAATAGAAATTTGACCATATTCACCAATTTTAAATGAAGAGAATCGATATATACTCTGTAATTTCAGTACTTTGTACCACGGTTGCTTCTCAAATCCATGATTTTCTGTTATATATTTTGACTTGATTCTACGTACCGAAATTATCAGAAGGGTATAGTTAGTTTCCTCCTTGTCCGAGCTTCTTGTAACTCTTCATAACTTTGTGGGATAATGTTGGAGATATGACTGTCCGTCATATAGTGATGACGTGAAGGGTTAGAGTGTTATGTCTCCATGGTTAGAGTGTTATGTCTCCATGGTTAGAGTGTTATGTCTCCATGGTTAGTGGAAACTTCGACTAATTTCCATCTAATTAGAAAATATATCTTTTAACTTGTCGGTATTTTCTATTTTGTTTGCGAATTTACTGTCAGTTGATGAATTTCAGTAACCGACATGTTATGACACGGGCTGTTGATAAATATATACCAGTCTGAACGGTTAGTAATTGGATCTAACAATTAGCGTGCTTACTCAAATATTGATATCTCTTAATGAGCTCTCCCTGATTATCTGCTTTAATGTTTTCTACAATCCATACATCTCTCATCTGCTCAACCTGAAATATTGACTAGCAGGTCTCTCATATCAAAGAATTTGATATAATCGAAATCATACCGTATATATTCCATATATTAATACTTAGAACCTTTCATATTCTGGCGCTCGGAAGATAAACCCCCGATTTGTTTAAAGTCTCAGTTTCACGGTAGGAAAACATATCGTGTAGGTAGCAATTTAGCTGTCAGTGATGGCTATCTTTTATCAGATAATGCTGCCTAGGCCCTATACAGTTATCACATTCAGTCAGCATGTTAGCCGCAATATCTTAACCCCGCCACACAACGAAATGGATACGATGGATAGCTATGAGTGAATAAAATATGAGAAATCATTATGTTTAAGCAACCTATATCTTGAGGATACTACGAGAAATGATTGGAAGTTAGATGATTTGATAACGGTTATTAAGATCTGAAGAATGGGAATAAAAAAACATTGTTAAGATGAATAAGAACACACGCAAAATCTGAAGATACATATGGACCACTAATTAAAACCGTGTTACATCGGAACAATCATGTTTGATGAGATGGCCATGGGCATAACAAGTAGGGAGGGAGAAGTTCTCAGAAAATCTTAGTTCTAATATCCAGTTGATGCAAATGATATACTTTAGAGGTTTCATCAAGCAAAATATTTCAATCTAACGGCTATCTGGAAAGTTTTTGGAATTTCGGCCAAATTAGATTGATGTACCAGAACAACCAATTTATAATGGCTCTTTCAAGATAGTCTTGTGAATCTGATATCCCGGTATCGTCAGCCCTGATTGCAAAACTGCATGGATTAGGGATCTGTGCGCAAAATTGGACTGGGGTATGTGTACAGTTTTAAAGATTTTTGTTCTTTTCTTATCCTTTCTTTCTATAAGAGTATATACTTATATGTTTCACGAATTTAGGATCATAATATAAATAGATAAGTAAATTCGATGTATACGAAGGAAATCCACGTAGGAGGAAAATAATACACCAAAGATGTCAAACATAATGCATGGATGATAATAAATACGGACTCGTATTGATGGAAACATTATGATGGCATTGTTTTCATATTTACTTCAATATATAAACTTCTGTGGAGGAATAAGGTAAATATGAAGATTAATATAATTTCGTTATGATGTAGATATATGTTAGAATGTATGACAATGGAAGAAAATCTTTCTCGCAGTATACCAGCGTTAATATAACAGGCATGCCTTGGTCGATCGCACGGCGAGACATAACAAAAACCATCGGGCTAACTCACCGAGAGACGTGATGCTCAGCATTGCGATTGTCCAGCCTCTACCTTGATCGTGCATTCTTCCCCCTTCTCCAGTAACCCACCAACTGGTACAAGATGAGACTGATCTAGCCTCGTCAAGAAGAGTCTTTGTAGCGGCTGTCTAGCCCGACTCAAGCGATCGTCAGACGGCCTATTGCCTCTCAATCCTCCGTCACCTATTTATATCTCTTCTCCGGTGATGTCTTAGCCAACACGTTAGGGAACTCAAACTGTGCACGAGTTTCTAACTCTCCCCACTTTATTTGCCCTAACACCGAGATAAGGCTCATCAGCACGTGTTTTTGTTTTGTGGAAAAATTGGTTTGCGGCACACAACAATATAGCTTATCAGTTGAGATGTATAGTGAACACGTTAAAGATGCTGGTATTTGGTATATCTCTATTGTTAAGAAACACCGACTTTAACGCGTTCTTTATCCCAAGGACAAAGATATTTAGAGCCAAGAGTTATTATCTTGTTCATAAGTAATTTCACAAACCACAATTCTTCACCTGTATCTTATCTCTATATCTACTTGTTCGTGAGTAGCATCTAGGTTGTAGGTAAGATACATAGCGGGACAAATTCACCTTGGCAGAAAATGCATTCTACTCGGCGATAACTAATTGTACAAAGATTGAACATCTTCTATACGGTTACGGTTTTAGTCTTGGATATACAGATTTGATTATTTTCATTTTAGAAAACGTGGCTGAACCATATAATCATGTCCGAAGGGGACATGAAATAGTCAAAAAAGTATATATATATTCAAATAATCTCTTCGCCAGGATAGGAAGAAGGGATAAAATATTTACATTTTTTATGCATGTTTACGTTGATGTGCCGAAGTAAAACTGTCCATCCAGTCGTTAACGACAGGTATAATTTCTAAGACTGTACAATCAAATATGCTTGCGGTCTTCAAATGTCTGTATGGTTTGTTTGGCTAATTATTTAGAAGTACTTTTATGAGTATTGCCACTAGAGCTGTACGAACGTCCTTTCCATTAGAGAAATTAGCGTGAAAGTGTTCTACTCCAAAGTTAAACTAACAATAACTCCCCACATCCTTGAAGATACACAGACTTCATATTGGTAAACGAGATAACCTTCTCCCGGACTGATGTACCATGTACCGATACCTCACCAAAGCAAGTCCGATCAGAGAGGCTTTAGCTGAAGATTTTAGCGGGACATTCTCATCTGACATTCTGCAAACAGCCGTTGTCGTTAAGGAATTTCCTCGCCCCATACTTAACCATGACTACCGGACGTTGTTCCTGAACAGCTGTTCATAGCCATCCATAGAGTTGTATAACTCGAGTTCTTATTGATCACAAGCTACTGTACTTAATGAGAGAAGCTGATTACCGTATTCCTCAGATACGGATGGTAATGATCGACTATTGTTCTTTGATCAAAGTGTATTTCTGAGTCGTTTCGAGCAGCTAAATCGTGTCTCATTTATGCATGGCTATTATGTGATTGTTCAGATTAGCGGGTGGTTGCCGTGGGTTCAGGTTCCTGTTGCTTCAATGCATTTTGCTGAGAAGCAACAGAAACTTGATAATGTGATGTCTAGCACTGTAAGCGTCCTGTCTGTGTCTTGTGCGCTGTCCTCGTTGTTTTATAGGGCGGATGGAGGGTGTCTGGTTCCATGCTGCTTCAAAGATTTCTTCTTTGAAGTAGGAGGAACACAACTGGGCTGGGTGGTGCTTAGTTGGTTCGTCGTGATATAGCTGAAATATTGTTGAAATCGACGTTAAATTCTATTCACTCACTCACCCTTGTTCAGATTATTGTTGATATCTCAAATAGATTTAGCTTCCAAGCAGATAATAATCGTAAATGAGCAAATCGATGACCCATGACCTAACAGTTGCATATAGCATTGGTAAATACCGTTTACCTAATATCAAAGCAGAACAATATGTCACCAAACGAATTCTCCCGATGTTCTGATAACAGCCTGCATTTGTTTCTACCTGATCCTATTTCACTCAAGTGCATGTACGGAGTTATCTCAATCAATTTAAAAATTCAGGCAGTAGGTAATAACATAGGGATTCGACTCCCATGCACAGATGCCGTTCATTTTGTTGGTATACAGTCTCGAAATGATTCAGTGTTTCCTCCTGAATGTTCAGGCCATACAACTACAATTCATATTCAGTGATTTCAGGGCAAGACTTTGGTGTAAGACCTCCCATTGAAACGGTAATATCCTGGACAAAAGACTGACAATACAACTTGTGGCAGATCCTTTGTCAATTATATTTCGTGAGTCTTACACCAAACCGTTGCCGATTTCAACCTGAAATTCAGGACAAACTCTCTGAATTAAGTGACGAGGTCTCTAGAATTCATTAAATCACATAGTCTGCAACACAATGTGGAGATCGACACTTCCATCTTCGACAAAAAAAATTATTGAAACTTTTTATATAAATTAACACTGTTAATAACAAAAAAATGAAATAAAAGTCCGGGTCACCATATCAGATTATGCATGGAGGCCCATTAACACGAGGTACCCCTTGTCTCGGAATAATTAGCACAGAAATGATAGGAAAATGGAGAAAAATAACCATGAAATTGGATTTTTATGTAAAGATGAACATAGATTTTTAATCAAAATTTCAGATGACACGTAAATCAATGTGTTTCATCTAAAGACAAATTAAAAAATGAGGATCACCAGATTAATTTTCTTTCTAACAGTTAAAAACTTGATTTTTTTTAAAACTTTCCTATCTTTTGCCATGTTATTCCTATTAAATTAAGATGGTTGTCATGGAGACAAGTTGAGTCATATTCAAATAAAAATTTGCATATTTGCTTTAACAATGAACGTATAATTTCAATATTTCAAAGATTACGTTATTCAGGGGAAATTATTCCCTATTTGAAATGTATCAGGATCTGTGTGTGAGGTGTCGGTCTCCGCCTTAATGTATCAGGACCTGTGTGTGAGGTGTCGGTCTACGCCTTAATGTATCAGGACCTGTGTGTGATGTGTTTACGTCTACGCCTTAATGTACCAGGACCTGTGTGTGAGGTGTCGGTCGCCACCTTAATGTATCAGAATCTGTGTGTGTGAGGTGTTGGTCTCAACCTTAATGTATTAGAATCTGTGTGTGAGGTATTGGTCTCCACCGTAATATATCAGGACCTGTGTGTGAGGTGTCAGTCTCCACCTTAATGTACAAGGACGTGTGTGTGAGGTGTTGGTCACCACCTTACTGTATCAGGACCTGTGTGTGAGGTGTCGGTCTCCACCTTAATGTATCAGGACCTGTGTGTGAGGTGTTGGTCTCCACGGTTAATGTATCAGGACCCGTGCGTGAGATGTCGGTCTCCACCGTAATGTATCAGGACCTATGTGTGGGGTGTCGGTCTCCACCGTAATGTATCAGGACCTGTGTGTGACGTGTCGGTCTCCACCTTAATGCATCAGGACCTGTGTGTGAGGTGTTGGTCTCCACCTTAATGTATCAGGACCTGTGTGCGAGGTGTCGGTCTACGCCTTAATCTATCAGGACCTGTGCGTGAGGTGTCGGTCTACGCCTTAATGTATCAGGGCCTGTATGTGAGGTGTCGGTCGCCACCTTAATGTATCAGAACATGTGTTTGCGTGAGGTGTTGGTCTCCGCCTTAATGTATCAGAACCTGTCTGTGAGGTGTTGGCCTCCACCGTAATGTACAATGTATCAGGACCTGTGCGTGAGGTGTCGGTCTGCACCTTATCGTATCAGTACCCGTGTGTGAGATATCGGTCTCCACCGTAATGTATCAGGATCTGTGTGTGAGATGTCGGTATCCACCGTAATGTATCAGGACCCGTGTGTAACGTGTCGGTCTCCACCTTAATGTATCCGGACCTGTGTGGGAGGTGTCGGTCTCCACCTTAATGTACCAGGGCCCGTGTATGAGATGTCGGTCTCCACCGTAATGTATCAGGATCTGTGTGTGAGGTGTTGGGCTCAACCTTAATGTATCAGGACCTGTGTGTGAGGCCCATTAACACGAGGTACCCCCTTGTCTCGGAATAATTAGCATAGAAATGATAGGAAAATGGAGAAAAATAACCATGAAATTGGATTTTTATGTAAAGATGAACATAGATTTTTAATCAAAATTTCAGATGACACGTCAATCAATGTGTTTCATCTATAGACAAATTAAAAAATGAGGATCACCAGATTAATTTTCTTTCTAACAGTCAAAAACTTGATTTTTTTAAAACTTTCCTATCTTTTGCCATGTTATTCCTATTAAATTAAGATGGTTGTCATGGAGACAAGTTGAGTCATATTCAAATAAAAATTTGCACATTTGCTTAACAATGAACGTATAATTTCAATATTTGAAAGATTACGTTATTCAGGGGAAATTATTTCCTATTTGAAATGTCTCAGGATCTGTGTGTGAGGTGTCGGTCTCCGCCTTAATGTATCAGGAACTGTGTGTGATGTGTCGGTCTACGCCTTAATGTATCAGGACCTGTGTGTGATGTGTCTACGTCTACGCCTTAATGTACCAGGATCTGTGTGTGAGGTGTCGGTCGCCACCTTAATGTATCAGAATCTGTGTATGTGAGGTGTTGGTCTCAACCTTAATGTATCAGAATCTGTGCGTGAGGTGTTGGTCTCCACCGTAATGTATCAGGACCTGTGTGTGAGGTGTCGGTCTCCACCTTAATGTATCAGGACGTGTGTGTGAGGTGTTGGTCACCACCGTAATGTATCAGGACCTGTGTCTGAGGTGTCGGTCTCCACCTTAATGTATCAGGACCTGTGTGTGAGGTGTTGGTCTCCACCTTAATGTATCAGGACCTGTGTGAGGTGTCGGTCACCACCTTAATGTATCAGGACGTGTGTGTGAGGTGTTGGTCACCACCTTAATGTATCAGGACCTGTGTGTGAGGTGTCGGTCTCCACCTTAATGTATCAGGACCTGTGTGTGAGGTGTTGGTCTCCACGATTAATGTATCAGGACCCGTGCGTGAGATGTCGGTCTCCACCGTAATGTATCAGGACCTGTGTGTGAGATGTCGGTCTCCACCGTAATGTATCAGGACCTGTGTGTGAGGTGTTGGTCTCCACTTTAATGTATCAGGATCTGTATGCGAGGTGTCGGTCTACGCCTTAATCTATCAGGACCTGTGCGTGAGGTGTCGGTCTACGCCTTAATGTATCAGGGCCTGTATGTGAGGTGTCGGTCGCCACCTTAATGTATCAGAACATGTGTTTGTGTGAGGTGTTGGTTTCCACCTTAATGTATCAGGACCTGTGCGTGAGGTGTCGGTCTGCACCTTAATGTATCAGGACCCGTGTGTGAGATATCGGTCTCCACCGTAATGTATCAGGATCTGTGTGTGAGATGTCGGTATCCACCGTAATGTATCAGGACCTGTGTGTAACGTGTCGGTCTCCACCTTAATGTATCAGGACCTGTGTGGGATGTGTCGGTCTCCACCTTAATGTATCAGGACCCGTGTATGAGATGTCGGTCTCCACCGTAATGTATCAGGATCTGTGTGTGAGGTGTTGGTCTCCACCTTAATGTATCAGGACCTGTGTGTGAGGTGTTGGTCTCCACCTTAATGTATCACGACCTATGCGTGAGGTGTCGGTCTTCACTTTAATGTATCAGGACCTGTGTGTGAGGTGTCGGTCTTCACCTTAATCTATCAGGACCCGTGTGTGAGATGTCGGTCTCCACCGTAATGTATCAGGAGCTGTGTGTGACGTGTCGGTCGCCACCGTAATGTATGAGGAGCTGTGTGTGACGTGTCGGTCTTCACCTTAATGTATCAGGACCCGTGTGTGAGGTGTTGGTCTCCAACTTAATCTATCAGGACCTGTGTGTGTGGTGTCGGTCTCCACCGTAATGTATCAGGACCTGTGTGTGAGATGTCGGTCTCCACCTTAATGTATCAGGACCCGTGTATGGGATGTCGGTCTCCACCGTAATGTATCAGGGCCTGTGTCTGAGGTGTTGGTCTCCACCGTAATATATCAGAACCTGTGTGTGAGATGTTGGTCTCCACCTTAATGTATCAGAACCAGTGTCTGAAGTGTCGGCCTCCACCGCAATGTATTATGACCTGTAGCTGAAGTGTCGGTCTCCACCGTAATATATCAGAACCTGTGTGTGAGGTGTCGGTCTCCACCTTACTGTATCAGGACTTGGTCTCCACCGTAATATATCAGAACCTGTGTGTGAGATGTCGGTCTCCACCTTAATGTATCAGAACCAGTGTCTGAAGTGTCGGCCTCCACCGCAATGTATTATGACCTGTGGCTGAAGTGTCGGTCTCCACCGTAATATATCAGAACCTGTGTGTGAGGTGTCGGTCTACACCTTACTGTGTCTGAGGTGTTGGTCTCCACCGCAATATATCAGAACCTGTGTGTGAGATGTCGGTCTCCAGCTTAATGTATCAGAACCAGTGTCTGAAGTGTCGGCCTCCACCGCAATGTATTATGACCTGTGGCTGAAGTGTCGGTCTCAGCCTTAATGTATGAGGACTTGTGTGTGACGTGTCGGTCTCCAGGACCTGTGTGTGAGGTGTTGGTCTCCACCGTAATATATCAGAACCTGTATTTGAGATGTCGGTCTCCACCTTACTGTATCAGGACCTGTGTCTGAGGTGTTGGTCTCCACCGTAATATATCAGAACCTGTATTTGAGATGTCCGTCTCCACCTTATTGTATCAGGACCTCTGTCTGAGGTGTTGGTCTCCACCTTAATGTATCAGAACATGTGTTTGTGTGAAGTGTCGGTCTCCACCTTAATGTATCAGGACCTGTGTGTGAGGTGTCGGTTTCCACCTTAATGTATCAGGACCTGTGTGTGAGGTGTTGGTCTCCACCTTAATGTATCAGAACATGTGTTTGTGTTAGGTGTTGGTCTCAACCTTAATGTATCAGGACCTGTGTGTGAGGTGTTGGTCTCCACCTCACTCTATCAGGACCTGTGTCTGAGGTGTTGGTCTCCACCTTAATGTATCAGGACCTGTGCCTGAGGTGTCGGTCTTCGTCTTAATCAAGGAAATATGCCCTGAAATTCAGGTTAAAACCCCTGAAGATCAATTGTGATTGGCCAGGGTGCCTGACCTTTCAGGTGGATTGTCTAAATCATTTTGAGAGTGTACCCATATATTGCCTAATTGATCATTTGGCAATCATGAGGTAACCGTAAACCATCCTGTCTTCCTCAGTCCATAATCTCAAGATCTCTTCATTTGTAATCAAAGTTGCGATATGCGTGTCTTGTTGCAATAATTATTGATCATGTCCTATTAAAATAAACATTGTCGTTTTATCTCGCAACACCACACTCTTGTCAATCACTATTACAAGAAGATTTTTTCGGCGGCAAATATTGTCACGAAATGCATTCCCTCCTTTCGATCCTCCCCTTCATTCTCATCTTCAAGATCTGAGAAACAACGCAATTTTGGTGTTCAAAGGTCATAATATTGAGAAAATCATTGTTTTGCAATAAGTCACTCTCGACTGACGCCATTTCAATTGTTATTGCAACGGGGAACGCCGAAGTAATCAGCCCTAGTCAAGGCTCGTCTCACGGAGGCACGTGGTATACAGACCTGCATTATGCAGGATGCTTAATGCGAGCAGATGGCAATAGACTACTTGTTACAATAAGAAACGTGTGTTGCAACATGATTGTAATAAAGCTATCAACACACCATACTTGTCTAATGAATACTAGTATCTGATTGTGATATTCGTTAATACAGTTATCACAAAAGAAACACTGGTATCAACTCTAACAAAGATAGATATCCATCCTCAACACAAGTGAAATGTAGGATTTGTTAACAGTTTGAGAAATGAAGTGACGACAGTACGATGATTATATCTCCAATTACACATCACTGACAGATCTTGACAAGTTAACATCAATCATCAAATAAAGTTGCTTGTCCTGCCAAAAAGTTCTGAATATCTAGGTCAAGCTTTGGTATGTGGAACTGTTTGAGGAATGATCTTGACCATTTATCTTGATCTTGACCAATTCTTCAGGAATCAAAGCCAGGCATCACCACTTCTATATATTTGGACGATGAGCGGATAGGTAAAAGATAATATGATTTGATTGCGAGTACTGGTTAAAATATAGTTGCTACTATGCTTCTGTTTACGACAATATGACCAATGTTTGAAATGAACCTCAACATGACAACCAAAGTGTGAATGTTATATCTATATGACAACCCAAATCTCAATGATCTCCATGTGACAAAGTGTTACTCATATCTTCATACGACAACCAACGTGTGAATGTTATATCTATATGACAACCGAAATCTCGATGATCTCCATGTGACAAAGTGTTACTCATATCTGAATACGACAACAAACGTTTGAATGTTTTGTCCATATGACAACTCAGCTGTGAATGATATATCCATATGACAATCAGAGTATCAATAATATATTGATATGATAAGTGAATTAATATGATATGGTGAATGGTACATATTAATATTTCAACCCAGTTAAAAATGGTATTTCAATATCACAACCAGGGAATCAATGGTGTATAAGTATGACAACCGGAGTGTGAATGGTATATATTAATATGACAACCCAGTTGTAAATGATATTTCAATATCAAAACTACAGTATGTATGATATATCATATTTCATTTTGGAGAAAACCGTTCAATTTCCTATCAAAATTAGCTTCATTAGTTTTGGGAATTTTTAAAATGGGACTAAAAAGTCCCGATGGGGACATTTGATGGTATCAATAACCAGTTTGTGCAGGTTATGAAACTAACAAAAGTTCAATTGGATGTCAAAGCATATTTAAATGCCTAATGTCCGCATGTATGAAGGGCCGTGGGATCGAATCCCGCCAACGTTTTTTTAATCTTTCTCTTTCAAACTCATTTATGCTATAAATAACATTCCGTGCCACTATGTAGTAGTAGGAAAAAGGCAACATTAGCCGCGTTTGCGGTTCTGTGTCACTGGTAGTAGTATCAGATCAACCCTGCGTGAATGCGTGTGCCTTTGCCATTGGGTAACGATATGATCTTAGAATGAGTGCCCTGTGACTACAGGGGGCGAGAAAGGGGTGGCCGTGAGACACAAACACCCTATGTGTAATTGTACTACTTTCATCTGATTTTCTCCAGGATTCCAAGCTTCTGATTGTTCCATACGATGTTGTTCATCGCACATATGATATTCAACCAAATTCTTCTGTAATCTTAGTTTATATTTCACTTACTTAAAGAGAAACTACTGAAAACGTATGCTCTTGAGATAGTGGTATGACGTGTTCGTAGATTTGTATGAATGTGCGATTTCTGAACATTCTCATAGTTTCCAATATTTCTTGTTGGAGAGATGGTTCCACGGGCAAATTCCTGATGTTATATGGAAATAAAGTATTTTATTACGTTATTCACGTCTAATTTGTTATGAATTTAAAGAAAAAGCAGCCAAGGTTAAGACCTTTTTTCTCATCCGATGTTGACGTTCGGGACTTTTTAGTCCCAGCAGTAGCTATGTTAACCACTGTTGTTCCCACCAAAAATCACATATTTATCTTGGTACCCCGATTGTGATTTGGTCCCCCAAGGATTTCCGCGTAACCCACTTATTTTTTATAGCGATAAAGAAAGGGTTAATATGACAACCACCGTGTGAATGGTATATCAATATAACTACCACAACGTGAATGATATATGAATACGACAACCACAACGTGAATGGTATATGAATATGACAACCACCGTGTGAATGATATAAATCATTATGATAACCAGAGGATGAACGGAATAAATCATTACAATAACCAGAGGGTGAATGGTATCAATATAATAATAGGTACAATGGCGAGAAATACTGGGATATTTGATCGAGGAAAATAAAGGGAAATAGGCCTACTGGAATTGCTGGTGTCTATAATGCACGGTTAAATCTTGGGAAAATGGGAAGACTGAGACATTTGATTTTGAAAAATAAGGAGAATACTGGGTGAAATTACTGGTGTATTTATTTCATCGATATATATATAAAGGTTTTTGATACTGGGTGAATAGCCGAAAATGTTTATGGCATTGGTACAGACTGGAATATATAAAATATTCGGTGAACAGGCAGACAGAAATGTACTAGGATAGGTGATTAAGCAAGATGAGGAAAATACTGGGTAATTTTACGGGCGTTTGTAGAAATTACCCACAGATATAATATGTATCTAGGGTGAGTAGGCAAAAAGAGGGGAAATAGTGGGCAAAGTAGGGTATAATGTACTACAAGACGATAGTTGAGAGATTAAATGGTTTACTTGCATGAACGTGTGTACATTAATCTTTTGCACAAACACTACATGAGGGAAATACTGATTTCACTGATGTATATTACAGGTATTTATTTGGGGGAAAGAAGGGGAGATACCGGGTGCCTTTGCTGATGTCTGGATAACATTGATTCAGAGTCGAGGATAGCTGGTGGAACCGTAGATACTTATTACCAGTGCTTATGCGTCATTGGAACATTACGAAGGGTGGTATGGGGAAACGGATTGCACGGCATGTACTGCACGACCAGTGCCCATCGTACCCTAATGGAGCGTCCAAGTGAACTCACACCAAACCATATCCATATGACAGCCACAGTGTGAATGGTGTATCAATATGACAACCACAGTGTGAATGGTAGATCAATGTGACACCCACAGTGTGAATGATACACCAATGACACCCACAGCGTGAATGATGTATCAATATTGCAACCACAGTGTGAATGATATGTCAACATGACAACCACATTGTGAATGGTTTATCAATATGACAACCACAGTGTGAATGGTTTATCAACATGACAAACACAGCGTGAATGGTATATCAATATGACAACCCCGGTGTAAATGGTATGTCAGTATGGTAACCAGCGTGTGAATGCTATATCAGCATGACAAAGACAGCGTGAATAGTTTATCAATATGAGACCACAGTGTGAATGGTTTATCAATATGAGAACCACAGTGTGAATGGTATATCAGTATAGTAACCACAGTGTGAATGGTATATCAACATGATAAAGACAATGTGAATGGTTTATCAACATGACAAACACAGCGTGAATGGTATATCCATATAGTAATCACAGTGTGAATGGTATATCAATATGGCAACCACAGTGTAAATGATATATCAGTATGGTAACCAGAGTGTGAATAGTATATCAAAATGACAACCACAGTGTGAACGGTATATCAAAATAGTAACCACAGTGTGAATGGTATATCAACATGATGAAAAAAACAGTGTGAATGGCATATCAACATGACAACCACAGTGTGAATGGTATATCAGCATGACAAACACTGTGTGAATGGTGTATCAATATTGCAACCACAGTGTGAACGGTATAACAAAATAGTAACGACAGTGTGAATGGTATATCAACATAAAAAAAACAGAAAAAACCTAGTGTGAATGGTATATCAACATGACAGCTACGGCTTCAATGATATATCAACAAGACAACAACAGTGCTCGTGAACAGCTTTGTTCATATTTCTGTATTTTTTATCGTTGAAAGCTTAATCAAGATAAATATTCGCCACAGTGTAAATGTTATAGCAATATTACAGGCACAGTGTGAATGGTATATCAATAGTTATACCCCAGTGTGAATGGTATATCAATATTACAACCACAATGTGAATATATATGTGAGTATATATGAATATGCCAAACACATTTTGAATGGTATATCAATATGACAACATCAGTGTATATGATATATCAATATAACACCCACTGTGTGAATGTTATATCAATATTACAACCCCAGTAAGAATGGTATATCAACAAAATGCAACCGCAGTGTGAATGGTATATCAATATGACATCAACAATGTGAATGGTATATCAATAGTACAACTACAGTGTAAATGACATAGAAATAGAACGTCCACAGTGTCAATGATATATCCAGGACATGTCGGTAACTCGTGATAACCACAGTGTCAATGATATATCCAGGACATATCAGTAACTCGTGATAACCACAGTGTCAATGATATATCCAGGACATGTCAGTAACTCGTGATAACCACAGTGTCAATGATGTATCCAGGACATGTCAGTAACTGGTGATAACCACAGTGTCAATGATATATCCAGGACATGTCAGTAACTCGTGATAACCACAGTGTCAATGATGCTTCCTTCATATTTCTGTAATTTTTAATCGCTGAGAGCTTGATTCAGATAAATGTTAATGTGGTAATAGATTCGAAACAAAAAGTGACCACAGTATTGCATGGTTTGTAATTTATCTATAGGAACATTGCCTGGTTAAGCATTCTTGCCTCTTTATATATTTGTATATCAAGAATTACATATTTATCAAACATATTCTGTCCTCCATCTTCTCAAATGAAGCTGTTTTCGTTCAATGCTCTCGTGGTTCCCCAAGGTTTTTAAAACGTTTAGCTGGACAGATAAAGCTACGGGACTGGGGTTCAAACAGATGTTGTCTCTTGGTAAATATTTGCGGTGATGTTCAACCTTTACTCCCGCACGCCTATAGGGCTCTGACTGAATCTATAACAGACAATATGGCCGCAAGATGATGGGGATGTATGCTCGTGAGCCGATAGTCTTCTCTTTGAGATTCAGCTATGAAAACAATGGTCATCTAAAGACTTCTCGGCACGACCCGGGGTGCTAACACAATAGATCCGCCCATTGCTTATTCTGAAAGATGTGCGTTTTTGAAGCGTTTTCTATTATTCCGATTGAAGAGACAGGGCATCAAATATATAATGTATCAAACCCAGAATAAGTTGGAGATCCATCAGAATCCCGTACCGTATATAGACAACCCAGCACTATTCTATATATCGTCTAGAGAAATAAGGCGTCCGAATCTGGGGAGCTGACGTTTCAGTCTTCTGACACCGGGGATAAACACACATTGGGCATTGAGGTGATTCCCTCCCCTACACAAACTCTCCATTTAAGGTAGTCCGTTCGTGGTTTGGGCTGTGGCGGCCATTTTCCATGTTTTTGCCTGCTTTTCCCACTAGGTTATCTCCCTCTCCTGGGTTAAGAGTTAGGGATTTCCTTTCAAAGCCTTTTAGCCGAGAATTTTGCGCAGCAACATTCATCCAATTCGATAAATTTTGATAGATATTGTGATTATAAGAAAAAGTTAAATACTATTTATATGATTTATTTTTCATGAATATGCTTCAAATCCAGGGATATTCCGTATGCTTTCAGGGCCCGAAAGCAATGGAGCATTGGTCAGTCCATTTAACAGCGTCTACAGCTATAAAATGTACACGAACCTATAATGTTTTCTTAGTTTTTTCTCATAATACACAATTATTAATGCAACAGCACACAAGTAGTAACCAAAGCGTATTTCGAGTCGTTTTGGTGTCAGTGCGCATGCGCGAGAAAAAAATGGGGCGGTAATGGGGCGGTGTGCGCAGGAGTGTTGTGCGCAGGTATGACGTCACTTCCGGTCTGGGTGAATGGGGCGTGACCTTGGGAGCATGGATTTCTCCGCGGTGATGCGGTCTGGCGGTGATGCGGTCTGCCTCCGCGGACCGAAAGTAGTCCCAAAACCGTGGGTTTTCGTGAGAGTGTTCGGCAATCTGTAGGGACCGCTAGTGGACCGATTGGGTCGAGTGAGGTATCACAGTGAAGCATTCGTGAAGGGGCATCTGATGGGCTGGGTGTGGGGTTGAAATATCGTCATTCTGCGCATGCGCGGTGGACAAAGGGTATGGAAATAGACGTTTTGGGATCTAGATGGGCCACTAGTGGCCCTATGGAGTCGTATGAGGTATCAATGTGAAGCATTCGTGAGGAGGCATCCACCTGGACTAGTGTTTCGCCCGTTGTCAACATTCTGCGCATGCGCAGACAGGGAATTGTGGGAAAACGGCATGGAAATAGACGTTTTGGGATCTAGGTGGGCCACTAATGGTCCGATGGAGTCGAGTGAGGTATCAATGTGAAGCATTCGTGAAGGAGCATCCGCCTGGACTAGTGTGTCGTTCGTTTTCGACGTTCTGCGCATGCGCACACCGAGAATTGTGGGAAAAGGGTATGGAAATAGACGTGTTGGGATCTAGGGGAGCCCCTAATGGGCCGATGGTGTCGTATAAGGTCTTATTTTGAAGCCCTCGTGAGGGAGCATGCGCCTGGACTAGTGTGTTGTTCGTGTTCAACATTCTGCGCATGCACAGACAGGGAATTATGGGAAACGGGTATGGACATAGACGTTTTGGGGTCTAGGTAGGCCCCTAATGGTCCGATGGAGTCGAGTGAGATATCAATGTGAAGCATATGTGAAGGAGCATGCCACTGGGTGGATGTGACGTAAAACTGACATCATTCTACGCATGCGCAGTAGACCAAGGGTATGGAAATAGATATTTTGGCGCCGACATGGGTCACTATGGATCCGATGGAGTCGTATGAGGTCTTATTTTGAAGCTCTCGTGAAGCAGCATCCGACTGGACTCATGGTTCGTCCGTATAGTCTGCGCATGCGTAGTCTGGCCGTAGTATAGAAAGCAGGCATTTTGGGGGTGCGTGGCAGTGTGTTTGACCCACCACTATGGGTCCATGGTTGTAGTGGTGTGGGTTGTTCGCACAGACGTCACTTCCGGTTTCACTAAAACTACCTCCGAATACAGAAGAGTTCCAATTTTCCCGTAGACGTAGGGTCCGGATTTTCAACATCCGGGTTTTCCCCGGCCCGGCCGCAGCGCGCGCGCTCGGGTTTTTTCGGCCGAGTGCGCGCGCGCGGGGGTTATCCGGAAGTGTGCAAGGCACTATATGACATGGGGGGAAAATATATCATCCAAGTATAGCGGAAAGCGGTTGTCATGAATAACAACAAGTTCATCAAGGTTTATACAGTTTATTATCGCCAATGTTACATCATACTCAGGCTGGGGGAGCCGCCCTGGGTATGTTTAGTATGTTCACAGCAAAACAAAATTGAAATATCAAACATCATGTTTTATTATTTAACGCATCGTCACATTTAATGTTTACATAGCTCAAGTCAACGATCAGCATGTAGACATAGAGAGTATATACGGCATGTTATGCTATTCATCAGTGCAAGGGTGACGCATTCAGCCGATGAGGGTGGTCGGTCAGCTTGGTAACGAAGAACGTAGCATTGGTGACCCTCTCTACGACCCATTGTGTGTTGGGGCGTTGACGATGTGCCCATCTCAAGGGATCCACGGTGTCCAGTTTCTCCAGCATCGTCTCTAGCGACGCCGGGTTAATGATGGTGAACGGTTGGTCAAACACATGGCTGTTATTACTGGCATAATAATACCGAAACTGGTCCGTCTCTTTGTGACGTAAGATGTACCCGAAAGCGACATTCAATCTGAAGACCGTAGCTTGGTCATTGAAAATGGCTTCCACGTAGCTGCGTAGACGGGTGAGGTCGGTCAGTGGGAAATTGTAGATATCTGGAATGGGGCGATCACGGTGGAAAATGTGCCGTATCATGGGCCATTGGCGCCGATAGATGTCATTCACCGGATGGGCGTCCTGTAACAGATCGCTAGGAATATCCACTGCATCTTCCAGAAAATGTTCGATGTCGTCAGGCGTATGACTGGCAACAGTAATGCTAGGGACTGGCTGGATATCTAGGCTCTTCTGAACTGTGGGTATAGGCGGGCTCTCCGTGATCGCATCACCAGGGGCATTCGTCTCCCCGGGCTCATCTTCACTGGGTCTGACCCTCCTGGGTGCCTCTTTAGTGGGAAGTTGTCGCCCAAACCGTAGAGACGGGGTATGAATCAAACGCTGATGCCGTCTTAACTGACTGGGTCGTTTGAAGAGTTGACCACATTCATTACATTGTTCCGTCGTCCCCTCGTGGAATGAGCGTTCGTGGCGCAGTAAATGATCCTCCCGATTAAATGACCGTGTGCAGGTTATAAAAGTATACCGTGCGCCGTTGTGGATGGAGGACTCGTGCCGTCGCAAATCTTCCAGGCGAGTAAACTGCTTCTAGCAAGTTGTGCAAGTGAACATCTTGGTGCTGTTTCGTGCCATATAGGTCTTCTCCGCCATGATATCTTCCACACCGTGTTTAAGGATTATGTTTTCCACCATAAGCAGATCACTTATATCGGCCACATGCTGCATCTCATCAACAAGGCGAATACGGTGCTGTAGAAGCTTAGCTCGGTGAGATGACTCCATGACTGTTGGCTCAGGCTAGTCAGGCAAGTAGCTGCTATGGTCAGATAGGCTGGTGAAGTTGCACTGGTGATGCAAGTAGCTCCTCTCGTGAAATAGGCTCAGGCTGGTCAGGCAGGTTCCGGCTGGTCAGGTCAAGCAGGCCAATGAATGCAGCAATGCCCTCAACATTCCCACTTTATACACCTACATAGAAGTACCCGGATGCAGGCGCGGACGTCAGCGAAAAATACGGACGTCACCGAAAAGACACGGACGTCACCGAAAAGACATGGACGTTATCGAAAAGACACGGACGTCACCGAAAAGACACGGACGTCAGCGAAATTGTGGGAAAACCCCACAGGCAGGTCAGTACATGCATTCCTATCATGTTCCCAGGTCACGCCCCATTCACCCAGACCCTCAGACATAGAAAAAAAACCCACAGACAGGTCAGTACATGCATTGCTATCATGTTTCCTACCCAGGTCACGCCCGATTCACGCATAATAAAAGGATTGACCTGTAATCTTTGTTGTTGTTGCTCTCTTTTTTGGACTAACCAATCAGAATAGTACGTATCACGGACTACACCCGTAGAGCCAAGTATAGACGCGCGTGTGTGACATAGTCTATAAAACACGTCCCTCTGGATCCCACACCCCCATTCCTACGGTTGCAGAGCCATGACGGACACCCATCCCTATGCGACTCGCATTTTACGGCATGCGACCGTGGTTAATTCACTCACGGGTTACCGAGCAGTGGTTCGGTCCATGTTTGCAGATGGCGACGACAACGAGGGGCGACGCCAGATCCTGAAAGAGTTCACAAAAGCGGTCCTCGACAGAGTGCACTTGATGGAGAGGTGTGCCATCACTCACCACAACTGGACTATGACAGCCATCCTTGATGCTCGAGCTATGGCGTATATGGACAGCCTTCGAGAAAGTGGTGCCTATTGTGGACCAGCTGTTTACACCGGACGAGCGATCATCAGACGAGTTGGAGTGGGCTCGTGCCCTGAGAGAAGCGGCGGCAGAACCCAATGAACAAATTTCTAGCAATGAAGCGGAGGCGGACGACGATGCCATTGATTACCCGGCTAGACTCAGTGACATGACCACCCGATCCTTTGATCTCACGGGGTTCTCCCTATAAATACGAGAGACAGTCAAATCTGGTATCATTCACGTACTGACCATGACGGAGCATATAATACTGGCATATCTCAGCTTTACCCCCGAGGTTTTCCTGCACGTTTATGCGGATAAGGTCGATATCATGGAGGAGGTGAGAGACATCTGTGATGCAGACCCTACACAACCGTGCCCGGCCCACATTCGTCTGTCCCAGGAGGGCTGGACCAAATTCAAACGGGTGTTGTCTGGTGAACTGGACGGCGACCTCATCCACTTGGGTCACGATGTGTACATCCGACGCGGCCCTTTCTTTGCTCAATTGGCTCGGCTAGATGGGGGTACAGTGCATTTTACCCTTCACCCTGATCTATGATCTGCATTGGAAGATGCCGTGGTAGATGTGGATCAAGTGCTTATCATTAACTGGTCATTTACCATGAACACTGTGCTGGCAGAAGCCAACGAAGAAAATCAGAAAGAAACTTCGGCCCAAGATATACCCGTTATAAATAAACGATAGAGCCAGGGTCCATCATCATTTGTCACCATGAAGAGCTGGAAGA
The DNA here is from genome assembly GCA_036873755.1 of Hanleya hanleyi. Classification (NCBI taxonomy): domain Eukaryota; kingdom Metazoa; phylum Mollusca; class Polyplacophora; order Lepidopleurida; family Hanleyidae; genus Hanleya; species Hanleya hanleyi. The sequence continues at coordinate 20,591 of JAVTVY010025430.1, forward strand.
AGGTGTTGGATAACTTATACTACAGTCCCGACAGTCCGGCGGCCTATAGTGCATTGACGGCTCTCTATCGAGCGGCCAAACCCCAGGGGATACAACGTGCTCAAGTCCGAGATTGGTTAAGAAAACAAGACACCTATACCTTACATCGAGCTGCCCGTCTCCATTTCCTACGGAACCGTGTCATCGTGGGAGGACTAGATGCCCAGTGGCAAGCGGATTTGGTCGATATGAGCGCCTTTGCCAAACACAACGATGGGAATCGGTATATCTTGACGTGCATCGATATCCTGTCGAAGTATGCGTGGGTGGTACCCATCCGGACGAAAACGGGGGCGAATCTCATAGCGGCGTTCAAGGACATCTTCAAGACCGGGCGCAACCCCATGTATTTGCAAACCGACGAAGGCACGGAATTCCTCAACAGACCGTTCCAACAGTTTCTGAAAGCCCAGAAGGTGTTTTTCTTCCATACGTACAACGAGACCAAGGCTTCCGTGGTGGAAAGGTTCAACAGGACATTCAAAGGCCGCATGTATAAATATTTCACCTATAAGAATACAAGGCGGTACATCGATGTTCTCTCGAAACTTGTGAGTGGTTACAATCGAGCCTATCACCGGAGTATAGAGAGAGCCCCCATTACCGTGACCCAACGCAATGAAGCCCAAGTCCGCCGTGTGTTGTACCCCAGGCAATCGAAGCGAACGACGAAGGCGGTGTACAAGGTCGGGGACCCTGTACGGATCAGTAAAGTCAAAGGTCAATTTGAGAAAAGTTACTTGCCCAACTGGAGCGATGAGCACTTCCTGATTAAACGGCGCCTACCCCGACAGCAGCGAGTCTATGAACTGGAAGATCTTCAAGGGGAACCGTTGCTAGGGACGTTTTACGAGACGGAATTACAACCTGTCGTAAAAACAAAGCAAGACTACAACACGGTGGAGCAGATTTTGAAAACGGAACGTCGACGTGGCAAACTGTTTCATTTCGTCAAGTGGCAAGGCTGGCCCAGTTCCTTCAATTCCTGGGTCGCTGCCAACCAGGTGAAACGACTATAAAGCCAGACACCACTGCCGTCATCCTTCATTCCACGTTCGACCACGGTGCTATGGACAAACAGCAGCTGCCTCTGAACACAGCGTCTCCCAAAACGCGCAAAGCGCAAGTGGGCTTTGTGGTGATATTGCTAACCCTGCTGAGTGTGTTGTACGGAGGTGTGTTTTACGACGTAGCCTATGTCAGCACGCTACTTAACCAACTGAGAACTCCAGCCACCACTCAAACCAGTCTACAGATAGCACCAGTCAACCCCGTATCGAGCCCAGTCATCACCACCACCACACCCCGTGTACAAGCCACATCGAGCTCCACACCAAGTATACAGTCCACACCTACACCAAGTACACCCACTACGTCTGAAAACCCACCGGATTTCATCATTCACAGTGAACAGACAACGACGACCGACGTTATACCCACCACCATCATCACTCACAGTGAACAGACAACGACGACCGACGTTGTACCCACCACCACCACTCCAGTTCACTCGTACCAAATTTACAAGAGCGGGTTACCACGACAGCGCATACAGCTCGAACCATGGACCCTCGGTGGCAGCATCCCTTCACTTGCGTCATCGCAGGACCGACGGGTTCCGGCAAAACGCACTTCGTCAGGAAGCTCCTTCAACACGCCGACAGCATGATCACCCCACCCATTGCCCGAGTTGTGTGGTGTTACGGAGAATGGCAGGCAGCGTATGCAGCAATACCCCACATCACGTTCGTGGAAGGCCTACCTAACCTGGCCGATTTGGAACCGGACACCTTGGTGGTTCTGGATGATCTCATGGCGGAGACGGATGCGCGGGTCACCCAACTCTTTACCAAAGGCAGCCATCATCGACGGCTCAGCATCATCTACATTGTGCAGAATCTGTTCATTAAAAACAAAGAACATAGCAACATCAGCTTAAATGCCCACTACCTGGTGGTCTTCAAAAACTCGAGAGATACCACTCAACTGCTGCACCTGGCGAGACAGATGTATCCCGGCCGCACACCGTTTGCGTTGGAAGCCTTCAAAGATGCGACAACCCCTCAGTACGGGTATATGCTCTTCGACCTCAAGCAATCCATCCCCGATCACCTTCGACTACGGACCGGCATCTTTCCCGGAGAGACCCACCACGTGTACATGCAAAAATAATGTAAACACACCCACAGTGGCTCACCCAGCTTGAGTGTGTGTTTGATGATGGGGATAATAAAAAAAATTAATACCACAGCATGGTTGACTTTGTCTCTGTTCTCTGAGGTAGATAAAAAGAGCAGAGTTGTGAGTTCTAGCATTAGTTGTACATGATGTCTGCGCGAGTACGGAAGCACGCTCCTACGCTCCGTGTATTGAAGACGGCCCCACCCGAGTTGGTCCGAACCATTGTACGCGGTGCGGACCCTGACCTTGTACGCTGTCTGTGCGAGATCGGGTACAACCTGTTAAAAGGCAACGTACCACTGACTCCGGCTCAGAAGACCAAGTTGACCAAGCATAAGACAGGTCTCCGAACCCTAGTCCAGAAGCGAGTCCCTCAAACACAAAAGAAAAAGGTGTTACAGAAAGGCGGCTTTCTCGGGGCCATCTTAGCACCGTTGGCCGCTTCCGTGTTGGGTCCAGTATTGGGTGGACTCTTCGGCTGACAATGAACCACACGAAAAAAATGGTCCTCGTCGAACCACGGTTCCTTCAAAACCTCCAATCGCCCTACCCTGTCCCACCTACGGTGAAGACCATAAACACCTTCGATGAAGAGATGTAACAGATCTTACAAATTACAAGCGTCTAGTCCGTCATTCATAATCCAGCCGTCGTCCATTAGAGAATATCCGCGTCCATAATCCAAAGACCTATTCCATATTCCATATAACAGTATTAGCACCAAATTCAAAAAGACAATCATAGTATACATAAACATAGGCTTGTTTCCTGCAAGAGAGAAGCGGTCAACAGTTTTCAATGATGCCGGCAAGACATCATGATGTTCCAAAAATATCAAATCCGTATCGCTGATCAGTATTCTTAATCCATAATATTCGTTGTAAAGTCGTCATCTAAAGAATGATGTATCTCAGTCACGCTTTGATTGTGACTGTTCATATGAGTACCATGAGGATCTTGAAGTACATGGGTTCATACGGCCCCTAGCCCCGGGTTAAGCGGAATTAGACACAAGTTACGAAACGTAGCGCCATAGATCTTGCACGCTACGTTCGTATTTTGCTATCAGCATGCGATATGTATCGCCAAATTGAGAAACTTTGAGTGGAGGCGCTTGGTGGAATAGCCCTGTTTTATAAGTTTCTGCAACAATGTTTTGTGACGTTGATTAAAATCATCACATCTAACACAGGATCTAGCAAATGCTATTAACCGAGATATGTATACGCCATATGCAGGTCCCACTGGAATATTACTATCCAGAAAGGGATAAAGTAAGAGAAAGTACAACGGTAAAATGAGACGCTTCAACGGTACATGACGTTCATGGACCAATACAAAACCCTCTCTACCCCAGCACCACCACCACCACCACCAGCACCACCACCACCATCACGCGACACACCGTCGACCTCAGCACCGCTCCAACCGCCGCCATCACCAGGGGTACCACCCACAGCCCCACAGTGGGTGGAAGACGAAGTGCTGAAGAGTGTACCTGCATCGTTCAAGAAACAAGCTGGCCTGGTATTACAACGGATGAAACAGAATCCTAAAATGACTTGGAATGACAAAGGCGAACTCCTGGTACAGAATCAGGTGGTCCCTGGGACCCACATGACGGATTTAGTGAATGACCTGATGCGTCAACGCAGGTCGCACACGGATCCTCGAGGATGGGAGATCTTCGCTCAAGGCTTGAAAGACATGCATGTACCACAGGAACACTTTGGCCAAGTACGTCACCCAGTTACCGCAACCGTTGCATTTACCTGGACGATGGGATTGTGGCCTCGTGGATATCCAATACACTTACTCGTGGTACAACGTGCGAGCCAATGAAGTGTGGTACGAGGTGACCTACGAAGGCAAGAACACCCGACTCCCCCTCCCCGAAGACCAATACGATACCCCCCAAGGAGTTCATGCAGGGGCTGACAAGACTGTTGCATTATAAGGCTCTACGGGAGGTCACGAATGTTTCAAAACCCATCAAATCCTTTCCCTTCAAGAATCACGTGGACTTCGATTACAACGCACACAACGACAAGGCACAAAGCCTCCTCACCGCCAACGTGAGTGTCGTACTGAGTCCTATCCTACAGCAAATGCTGGGTCTCGCTCACGCGACCTACACGGATCCATCCGAGGACCATGGTCAGATCCCGATGGATATGAAGTCGGGTATGTACGGACTCTACGTCTACTCGGACGTAGTCGACAACCACATAGTTACGGGTGGTCCCCATCAAAAAGACGTATGGAGATCAAGTCACCCACAGTTTCACCCACATGCTCTACCTACCCGTACGACAAACCGACATCAACACTATCACGGTGGATATAAGAGATGACACGGGACGACCGGTGGCATTCGAACGAGGAAAAGTGGTGCTGACACTTCATTTTCGACAAGCACGTGCTCCCCACTTTGTATAATGAAGGTCCCTTAGGAGTGCGATGCACGCAGCTATATGGACTATTATGCCCAACAGGCCGGGGGTGGCCTTCCCGTCGTTAGTGGTGCACGCATGCAACGAGGACATGGGCTGGGGAACATACTCGGGAGCATCGTCAAAACGTTCCTGCCCTTGGTGACGCGTGGGGTGAAAGCAATCGGCAAACAAGCGGCACGCAGTGGACTGCAAGTGGCCGGTGATGTCTTGGGGGGTACGGCACCCAAAGAAGCCTTGAAACGGCGGGCCAAAGAAGCGGGAGGCGTCTTGGTGGCCAAAATACAACGCACCGTAGGGAATAAAAGACCTGCACCACCGAGACCACGCACCAGTCGACGACCGACCCAGCGACGACGCACATCGAAGACCCAGGATATCTTTTCTTAAACATGTCCTTGATCCACGCAGAGTCCTGCCCCTCCACCAATAGTGAATTTGATTTGTGGACCGTGCCGCCCACACAGACCAGTGCCGGACAAGGATTATGGGTGGAGCATCTCCCGCTCTCCAGTATCAACGAAACAGGGCCCATCGAGTTCACCATCAGTAATGCGGATACGGCCTATGTGGATTTAGCCCATACATACTTGTATGTGAAAGCCAAGGTCGTCAATGGGGATGGCTCCAGAATCATCCAAGCTGCAACGGTGGACCCGACGAATCTCTGTCTGCACTCGATGTTTCAACAGGTGGATATTTTTCTCAGCGATAAACTCATCAGTGACTCGACCAACACGTACCCCTATCGAGCCTACATCGAGACGCTGTTGTCGTATGGACGAGAGGCTAAAAAATCTCAGCTGACAGCCGCTTTATTCTACCAGGACACAGCCGAGCACATGAGCACGGTGGGCAATGAAGGATATAACAAACGGAAGGCTTTCACCGCCAACGGCGCCTCGGTGGATCTCATGGGTCGACTGCACGCAGACATTTTCATGCAAGACCGGTACCTCTTGAACAAGATCCCCATCAAAATCCGACTGATATGGGCGCCTCCGACCTTCGCCTTGATGGCCACTGACGTAGACGGACATGCAGCCGACTATAAGATTGTCATCCAAGACGCAGTCCTGTATGTCCAAAAAGTGAAAACGAATCCAGCCGTTCAATTGGGACACCTCAAAGCCTTGGAAACAAAACCAGCCCAGTACCCTATCCGACGTGTACAAACCAAAGTGTTCTGTGTGCCTGCTGGAAATATCAGCGCCAACAAAGAAAACCTGTTCCTGGGGGAACTACCCAAGCGATTGATCCTGGCCTGTGTGGAAAATATCAGTTTCAGCGGAGCCTACCAGAGAATCCGTTTGACTTTAAACATTTCGGCATCAATTTTGTGGCCCTGCATGTGGATGGACAACAGGTGCCAGCCACGGCCTTATCACCGAACTTTGGGCGCAGGAATTTCATTCGAGCCTATGAGAGCCTGTTTACAGCCACCGGTCAAATCGACCAGGACGAAGGGAATATGATCAGTTGGGAGGACTACGCGAACGGATACACGTTGTTCTGTTTCGATCTGACCCCCAGGGGTCCACTTTGCACGAGCCCTCGGGACCACCGTCAATGTGATCTGCTACGCCGAGTTTGACAACATCATTCAAGTGGACAAGGCGCGCAACGTCCTGTGTGACTTTGCCACCTAACATGGATACAGACCAGATAACCACCGTGCTGGAGAATGACCCAGGGACACGTATGGTCTTTCAAGGGGTGTTCGCCCGAGATGTGTTCCCATTAGACCGTGTGTATCCTGCCGCTTACGTTCTCAACACGGACCCGATGGATCGGTCCGGTGAACACTGGGTGGCCGTGTACTTGACAGAAGCGCAGGGCGAATACTTTGACCCGTACGGCGTGCCACCCCTCTATCCAGATTTAACAGACTTCATGGATCAAGGCACAGAGACGTGGTGTTGGAACAGTGTAACGTTGCAAAGCCTGACCAGTAGCGTGTGCGGACAATATTGCTTGTTTTACCTGTACCATCGATGCCGGGGCAAAACCTTATCTACCATCGTACAGATGTTTGACGAGTACCCCAAGGCCGAGGACCGCGATGTACTCGTATATGACTGGGCCGCCCATCATTACAATGTACAAGCCCCGTTCTGGGCTTAAGTTCTTTCAATGTACAAGCCCCCTGTTCTGGGCTTAAGTTTACAAGCCCCCTGTTCTGGGCTTCAGTTCTTTCAATGTACAAGCCCCCTGTTCTGGGCTTCAGTTGTCACGTGGTTGTTCTCACGTTGTTGTTGTTGTTAGTTATTGTTGAATAAAAAACAAAATGAGATCTCACCAAAAAAAACCCTGTCTTGTGTGTTTTCTATATGAGCATACTGCATGAAACTGGCTTTGAACACCGTATTAGCCAATCAGTGGCCTAGAATGGGTCCAAAGGTAACCCATCAATGTCCAGAAAACATTACCCGGGTGTACAAGAACCCGGATGTAGGCGCGGACGTAGGCGAAAGCATCCTAGTCCCCGGATGTAGACGCGGACGTGAGCGAAATTCTAGTACCCGTCCATTGGTTCTTTTATCGATCGCTCATTGGCTCTTTTTCTCGACCGCTGATTGGTCCAAATGGAACTGCCCATCCTTCCCAGGTTAATTTACAATCCCCTTTCTGGGTTCAAGCTCTGTATATGGATACCGCAACATTGTTGCCGAACATTGCCGAAAGGGAGACCTCTGACCTTTTGACCTGGATGTGACCTTTGACCTTTTGACCCGAAATTCACCCGCGCACTTCCGGTGATGACGCGCGCGCGCGTGCGGCCGGATAACCCGCGCGCTGCGGACGGGGCGGGCCGGGCCGGGGAAAACTTGGATGTTGAAAATCCGGACCCTACGTGTAACGGAACATTGGAACTCTTCTGGGTTCGGAGGTAGTTTTAGTGAAACCCCACAAGTGACGTCTGTGCGAACAACCCACACCACCACAATGGACCCATAGTGGTGGGTCAAACACACTGCCACGCACCCCCAAAATGCCTGCTTTCTATACTACGGCCAGACTACGCATGCGCAGACTATACGGACGAACCATGAGTCCAGCCGGATGCTGCTTCACGAGAGCTTCAAAATAAGACCTCATACGACTCCATCGGACCCATAGTGACCCATGTCGGCGCCAAAATGTCTATTTCCATACACTTGGTCTACTGCGCATGCGTAGAATGATGTCAGTTTTACGTCACATCCACCCAGTCGGATGCTCCTTCACATATTCTTCACATTGATATCTCACTCGACTCCATCGGACCATTAGGGGCCTACCTAGACCCCAAAACGTCTATGTCCATACCCTTTTCCCATAATTCCCTGTCTGTGCATGCGCAGAATGTTGAACACGAACGACACACTAGTCCAGGCGCATGCTCCCTCACGAGAGCTTCAAAATAAGACCTTATACGACACCATCGGCCCATTAGGGGCTCCCCTAGATCCCAACACGTCTATTTCCATACCCATTTCCCACAATTCCCTGTCTGCGCATGCGCAGAATGTTGACAACGGGCGAAACACTAATCCAGGCGGATGCTCCTTCATGAATGCTTCACATTGATACCTCATACGACTCCATAGGGCCACTAGTGGCCCACCTAGACCCCAAAACGTCTATTTCCATACCCTTTGTCCACCGCGCATGCGCAGAATGACGATATTTCAACCCCACACCCAGCCCATCAGATGCCCCTTCACGAGTGCTTCACTGTGATACCCCACTCGACCCAATCGGTCCACTAGCGATCCCTACAGATTGCCGAACACTCTCACGAAAACCCACGGTTTTGGGACTACTTTCGGTCCGCGGAGGCAGATCGCATCACCGCCAGACCGCATCACCGCGGAGAAATCCATGCTCCCAAGGTCACGCCCCATTCATCCAGATCGGAAGTGACGTCATACCTGCGCACAACACTCCTGCGCACACCGCCCCAATACCGCCCCATTTTTTTTTCTCGCGCATGCGCACTGACACCAAAACGACTCGAAATACGCTTTGGTTACTACTCACACAATATTCAAGTTAATTACTTTGATTTACCACCAGCGGACATACTAAAGCTAGTAATTCACACTATTATAATTCAAAATGAACAATGAAATAAAACCATTATAAATTATCAAAGCTGTGACATGGGTGAAACATATTAAGGACCCAATCCGTAGACCTAAAAGACGCGGAGGTTAGGAGTATCAAAAGGACACAATATTTCTAATACGTTCAACGGTTGAAGCAAACGCGAGAATGCGCGTTCGGACATTCGGGTATCGAAGCGTACAAAGACAGTTTTGAGTTGCGTGGTTTGTGTGTGTCGTGTGTGCTACCGGTCGGGTTCGAGGTCACTGCTGAATGACCTTCGACCTGTTTCGTCATAATGCGTACTCCTTACGGAGGTGTATTTGGGAGGCGTAGGCGGCGTTTTTGGGCAAATAGTGCCGTGTAGGGTATCCAATGAAAGCTCTCACTGTGTTTAGTAATAATCGTATGGTGTCAATAGTATCATCAAGAGTTCTCGTTATAGCCGTTTTATGCTCTAACGACCCTCTGTGTATATCCTTGGTCCCGAGGAATTTGTGGGAATTCTCCATTTTCAACTTATTGACGGTCGCGTTCTCATCGCAGTTACGGCTGTCAACACCCATCTTAAGACAGTAGCGACGTAACACAATGAGTTGCAGTGACGAGGAAGGAAGAGGAGGAGAAACCATGAAGTCTCCAATAGGGACCATCCGTATTTTCGGATTTCTTGCGTCATCACCAGAGGTGGCATCATCGCCGGAAATGAGTTCATCACACGCATGCGCACTCACCTGGTGGTACAGCCGGTACCCTATAGCATGTAAATGACGTCATCGCCGGAAGTGACGTCATCGCACACATGTGCACTCGCCTGGTGGTGCCGCCGGTACCCGACGGCAACCTACAGCCTACAAGGTATAGCGTACCGGCGGCACCACCAGGTGAGTGCACATGCGTATGATGAACTCATTTCCGGCCATGACGTCACCTCTGATGATGACGTCTCATAGGCGTTGATGTTAAGATTGGCGTAAAGCAACCCTAACCGACATGCGTGCCTTTGCCGTAACTTTCGGCGATGACGTCACTTACAAGCTAGAGGGTACCGACGGCATCACCAGCAACCACCTCGCTGGGGGTCTAATAACACCCCAGCCACCAGTCAGATTTTTGGACCGGATTCGGGGCCTTCGCGCACATCGCCGGAAGTGACATCATATATAGTAAAATAGATGTTTAACGAAAATTTTGATTACTTTTCAAGTCTGCATAATACCTCCGTTGACCTAGCGTTAAAAAGAATTATCTGGAGATAATTTTCCCTGTTTATCTGGACAGAGCATATGAAAAGTAGTTCGCTCATGTGCAACACTAAAGGAGTTGTTTGGTCGGATTCAAACTGAACCGTGCGTTGGTTGGGTTCCCCTATACGTCATAGCAACGTAGTAAAGGTCAACTTCCGCTATTGGAGGCAGGGATGTTAGTGGAGCCTGCGAAATGGAGCATGCGCTGTGGGGAGGTTGCATCACCAGGTGAGTGTACTGCGTACGATAAACTCACTTCCGGCGATGACAGCACTTGCGACGATGACTACACTTCCCATCAAGGGTCAATGTTCAAAGCATGTGTGCACAATTGTCTGTCTGTCTGTTTTTAATTTAGATGGCGCTTTCAATTATAAAATTATGCGCGCCAGATCGTTGCATTGAGTTTGATGTACAACATAAATATTGATTTAAAATATCCCACTATACGGAATTTTAATGATTAAAAAACAGGTAGAAAAAACAAACTCCAAAGGCGTTATTTAATGGCATGGAAAGGTTAGAGACATAAAAGGAAGGGTATATATATACGGACCAACAAACTTAATTTAATAATAATAAAATCCCAACGACCCTATCTATAAAAAATATAAAACTGAGTTAAAAAGGCCAATATAGTACATGCATATCTTGTTTAACCTAAAATAAACTCATCATATAAATTTAGATATGAGTAGGTGGTGAGTAAAAACGAGATTTGATATAATATCTATTCTCATCCTGGTGAACACCATGAATGAGGACCTCACATGGTATCCTCAGACACCAATGTCCAACCAGAACAAGCAAAGACATCATTTAAAACAAAACTCTTTAATAGAGCAGAAATATTATAATTTCTTAACCACAAATAAGAAAATATATGTTAAATTATTCTAGAATTTTATTATTCACAACTTGTAATATGCATGTACTGTTAATTAACCAATATAATTATAAATAATTCCACTGGGTGGAAGGGGAGATAACAAATGTAATGTTAACTCCCCTAGACTAGATAGTGAAATGTATAACAGAATAATAAATGAATATAAATTAAAATCTGCTTGTGCGCAGCATAAACCTATAAATAGCCAAAAATACTTTATCACGTTTCTTTTGAGGCTTTAAGATAGATTCCATGGTATGATTAAATACACCAGCACAAATAAGTTCATTGAGAAAATTAAGTCTCTGATTATGAAATCGTGTACATGAAAGTAAATAATGGCTGATGCTTTCTTCTACATCGCACGCATCACACAATTGTCACTTCCACATTACGCCTTAAGGCGTTAAGACGTTGGGACGGGCATTGATGAGTTACGACGGTCGTTACTACTTTACGATGAATTAGTCTCAATTCCATGGGATATCATGTGATTATTTAAACCAATCAGAACTTCTGAGCTATCTCAATAGGGCGTTGAAGAGTTAAGACAGGCGTTGGAGGGCGTCAATAAAAGCAATCCCAAGTGAAAGATGTGTACAGTGGAAGTCTAACCGTCAACTTTGAGAGCGAACGCTCGCTCACCAGACACTATGATATGATACGACAACAGAAGAATATACATGGTTACCGAGAGAACGTGGGACCAGAAGCCAATGCACATACTGTGAGCGTGCCGGCTGATTCTGAGAGTCCACTGACCGCTCTATTGAGAGCCTACCCACTGACAGTCAGGTTTAAAGCTCGGTCGCTGATAGTCAGGAAACATCTGCCGATCTTCAAATTTGGCTACACTCGGAGAACTTGGGCGCTATCCGCTCTGTATATGCAATATCCTCATATATTGGCAGCGCATTGAATCTACGCTTTTTCAAATTCCATGTTGCATCATGCAAGCACTCAGTGTCAGCAAAGAAATCAATGACATGAACAGGCAATCTTTGTTCAGTACAATTTATTATATTCTAGATACACTTGGGTTATCTCACAATGCGCATAACATTTCTGTATCACAAATTCGCCATAGGCTTGAAGCAAGATAGAAAGCATTCAGGGAAAGGGAAATTAACACATGTGTAGTAAGTAATGAAGGAAATTTAAGATCATATGGCAAGTTTAAACACAAATTCCGTAGAGAAGCCTATTTGAACTCATATATTTATACATAATATAACTGCTAGAAAGGATCTTACACGGCTCAGAGTCAGTGCTCACCAGCTAGAAATTGAACGTGGTAGGTACAAGAATAAAAAATCTGAAAACTGGTTGTGTAAATATTGCTCTCTGTAGGTGGTAGAAGATGACATGCATTTCTTAATAGAATGTACCAATTATGCAAACGATAGGCAAACTCTATTTAGTTCAATAAATTGTTAATTCCCCAACATTTGTAAAATTTCGCCATTCCACCAAGTTTGTGGATGCAGACATTCTAGCAAGGCTTGCGACATCTATCCACGCCTCTTTTGAGAATATAGTGGGCACCAGTGTTACTGCTGTTTGACCGTAGCTATTTCACAGTACTGAATCGACAAGGATGATTATAAGTGAAGACAGTAGTACATTTGTCGTGTTATAGTCATCTGTTGACGGAATGACTTCTGCTTGTAGCCAGATAATTGCAGCAATGCTAAAATGAGGCAGCAGATGATTGTATGTAGAATATGGCGAAAGTCCATTGTAGCTAACTTTTCTTGAATCAACAGTGCATTTGGCGATTTCTTGGATCCTATCATGGTCAGTTCGAGCTGACCGTATTTTAGGCATGCAGTTGACTGTCACTTCATCCTCGTGTAATACAATATGGAAAGCCATCAGTGTCATAACGTCTGGTTTTCCACGCGTAGTAATTCTATTTTCCACGTGTGGTAATTCTATTTTCCACACGTGGAAAATACAGCCAATGGTTTGACAGGTAATCACAACGTGTGGATATTTCAACCAATTATTCAACCTGGAAATACCACACGTGGAAATTATTTACCTCCTGTGGAAAATATTCACCAATGATAGAGCTGGGAATATCACGTGTGGAAATTATTTACCAAGCGTGGTATTTATCGTCCAATCATTGAAATAGGAAATACGACGCGTTGTAAATTATTTCCACGCGTGGTATTCCAGTTCTATCATGGGTGGATATTTTCAACACGTGGTAAATAATTTCCACATGTGGTATTTCCTGATTGAATAATTGATCGATTACCAGTTAATTACCAGTCAAACCATTGCCTGTATTTTCCACGTGTGGAAAATAGAATTACCACGTGTGGAAAACCTGGAGTTATGACACTGATGGCTTTCCATAGAATACAATGGACTGCTGCAGCACCAGACAGACACAAAACAAACGCATATTCAATCATATTTTGTATTAAATATACATGAAGTGAATGGAAATTGAGACATAGTTGGATCAGTACCGGTAATATTTCCGACAAGTATAAGTGTTCGTTATGTAGGGTTCAATCCATGAAACCGTCCCGTTTCATCTTAATATTTTTCCATGGTACTAGATATATAATGGACTGCTGGTCACATAGATCAACAACAACGCCACAAAATGTGTAAAATCTTTGTTAAGTTCTATTAGTAACAACCCGTCATTTGGTGTAGATACAGTGATAAAAAAAATGACTGCCTTCACCTATAATCATCCTTGTCGATTCAGTACTGTGTATTCGATCACATGAAAGCTGCTAAACTGCTGAGCTAAGGGTATATTTGTGGGAGGGGGGAGAGTAATCTAGCTGCACATTATTTGTTGTAGCAAATGCATCAAATGGTCCGCTTTTCGAATCAATGGTATGATGATATTGAAATTTAACCTAGGTGTACAGTGGGGGGAGAGGATGATTACAACACATATAAGGGAAGTGGGAAGAGGTGCCGACATACTGACAGAACCACATGACTTCACAGTATAGTCTTCTGGTTAACCTATTCTAAAGCACATACCAAGAATCTAACGATTCGTGATATGTGTTGTATCTCAGGTACGCTTTTATTGTACCTGTTCATTTGGCAACTTGTCATGAATGTCAAATTAGGTTATTGGATGGAGATTGATGAATTAAATTTATGAACTGACAATGAATTAGAAGGGGATGGGGAGGGGATGATTGTCAAATTAGGTTATTGGATGGAAATTGATTAATTAGATATATTGATTAATTAGATATAAGGGTATATTTTTTGTGTAGACTAATGCTACGTGAAATGATGTTGATATATATACGTTCGTCCTACCGCATAGTAATTTATCATATCTCAGAGAAGCATGTAGACTTTTGATTGGCTGACAGACCTCATGTGTGATGCTGTATTGTCAACTTGCTGGTCGAATATATATCGTATACCCCCGTCGCCAAGGGCAACGAACAGGTGTTCACTAGATTCCATCGTCTGCTAAACAAAATGGCTGAATCAGGCAAACGTTTCGCGTCTCACACGGACGATGAAGTTGTTGAAAAGCGGGCTAATATTATTCCCAGCAACACAAAAAAATCGAACAAAGCGTCCGCCAGAACTTTGAAGTATTACCTGAAAGAGAAGGGACAGAGTGAAGAATTCGAAGGATTCTCGGCCGAGAGGTTAGCAGAGGTACTCAATCATTTTTATTTGGATGCCCGAAAACAAGACGGAGAATTGTACAAAACATCCACTCTCGAAAACTTTCGACATTCTCTGAATCGTTACCTGAAGGCCCCACCGTATTTGAAAACTTTTGATTTGATTAGAAATTCGGAGTTTAATGAAGCCAACGAGTGCTTCAAAACCGCACTTGCAGAGTTGAAGGCATCTGGAAAAGGCGACACCGATCATTATGAGCCCATAAACGAGTCCGATCGTTGTAAACTCGACAAGTCTGTTCTCATGTCCCCAAAAACCCCAACTGGGCTTGCAAATAAAATTCAGTTCGATGTACGTCTGTTCTTCTTTAGAAGGGGAGTGGAGAATATGGGAAAGATGACAAAAAACACATTCATCATCAAGCGGGACCCGAAAACTGGGCAGAGGTATGTGAAAAAAAAGGAGGATGAACTCACAAAAAATCGCCGGGCCCAGCAAAAAGAGGGTGTTACCGGATTCATGCCTGAAGAAGAAGGTTTCCCGTTCTGTCCTGTTGCTTCATTCGAAAGTTATATCTCCAAACTCCATCCGAAATGTGATCGCTTGTGGCAGTACCCGGTTGATAGTTTCCTCGACGACGATAAAGTTTGGTATTATAACAAACCTACTGGGAAACACCGCTTGGCAGCCTTCATGACCAACCTGGGCACTCGTCTGAAACTTTCTGAACCATACACTAACCACAGTATACGAGCAACCGGCATCACCATCCTTGGTAGAAACAACTATTCAGCATCTCAAATAATGGCTGTCACAGGTCACAGATCTGTCTCGTCGCTGTCGGTTTACCAGCGAGTAAGTGATGGCGAGAAACTGCAAATGGGCCACACGGTTGCGTCAGTAGCCTTTCCTGACACGATGGGTTCAAGACGAATACCGGTACGCATACACTTCCAGTAAATGTTCTTGTCAAACCCCATCCTGCAGAAACTGTGACATCATCTTCTCAGTACCCTGCACCCACGTCAAATGATGCCACGTCGGCCGTGTTACACACCCAGGATGTACGAGCAGAAGGCCATGCCGACGACTTTGATTTTGATCTTAATCAGTTGTTTTGTGAATTCGACAGCACCGCTGTCCCGCCCACATCGTGTGACATTCCCACAGCTATCCTGGTCGCCGCAAATCCCTCAGCGCCAATGTTCAATAACTGCACAATAAATGCAATCAACATCATCGTGCGAAAATGAAGCAAATACCTATACTTCTGCCAAATTGTGCAGGACAGTTTGATTTTTCCGATTTTTCTCTCGAACTGTAAATTTAAGTCAGTTCATGTTGGTCCTTCTCCTGTGTGATGTTATGGAAACATGACACAAGTGACACTGTCGAGTGACACGGTGTTGAATTATAGACAGAATGGAAATGTAACAGTTCACACGTGTATTTGAAACTTACATATCCACGCAACAGATGTGAATCCGGAACGGGTCTTTCGATGTATTTATTAACAAAAGGTATATAATCTAGATATTATACTCGTCGATGGCTATTAAATATTAAATATGAAATTGAGATTAAGCTTAATGTTCCAGTATTTTATACGTTTCTGATTTTCAGAATAGAACATAAGAGATGAAGCTGAATTTGAAGTTAGATTGTTCATTCTTTATCACCGAAGCCCACCGGTATTTCACACGGAAACCGGGTTCATTGTTCACGGATTACAGTATATGTTATCGTTATCTTTGCTCCTCCCTTAGTACGTTTTAAAGATGAAGATTGTAAAAATGATACATTTGTCTTTGTGTTCATTTTTTCCGGTGCATGCTGTGGATCGTTCTGAAACCAGTGCAAATCCGATCGAAGTCCGTTCCATTATGTCGGCCTTGAAGTCCAAAGTGATTCTTAATGCTCTGAGATATGATAAATTCGTTATACATCGCCCTTCCGGGGTAATACGGGATTCGATTTGGTTTCTCTCGCCATATTTTTCCGAGGCGCAGCCAAATCTCATCCCGTATTACCCCGGAAGGGCGACGTGTAACTAATAATATTTTCCCTGTTAGCTTTCTTTAAATATTTGTACTATATTTGATAATGAAGAGTTCTGATAGGGCCTAGCAACCAATTTTACGTGATCTAAAGATGAATACGTCTCTCTCCACGTTGGCACTTACTGTACTGGTTGATTAATCATTTTAGTTACTCGCCCAGCTGTTGTCGTAAAATGGTTTTAATTGATGTTTATTAAATTAACATTTATGCACCGTTTCTGACGAATGATTTCTTCGGCGATCGCCATGCTTACGAAAAAGATCGAGATCGAGGCTCTACTCATGAAGAAGCTTTCACTTTATTTAACAGTACTTTGTGTACTATCATTAATTATAAATTAGTTTTATTTTGGTGTCCGAGAAGTGGGATTCAGAGTATACCCTGATTCCAGCGATACTTACCCAGCCCGGGAAAATTATCATATCTACATATTACCAGAAATAAGTATTATAAAGATGGAAACTGCATGGAGAACATTTTAAAACACCTGGTCCCAGACGGAGTAGACGGGGGACAAAATCTGACACGTTTTCAACCGAAGAGGATACAGCAAGTGAAGCTGAAAATACTGGAATACATGCACCTAGAGCGTTCAGAGAGTGTGTACATGGTAAAGTAAATTTAAACGGGGTGGCAGAGAAAAGCGCCTGTTATGCTATTGGAGATACACTGGAAGCTGACAAGTCTAGGCGTAATTTAAGGAAAGAGGTATCGGACATTGTCGGATATATACTCCGAGAAACAATGCAAAATGTTGCATCTATGATAAAAGGGACAGTCACAGAAGCTATTTCAAACATTAATAAATTACCCCAAGATTCACTACCCCCTGTTTTCAGTCAGGATAAGCTGTGGAATATTCCTAACAGATCAGCTTCTAGGAATAAACCAAGATGACACAACAGAAGTACCGGTACAGAGGAAATTGGGCGATCAGAACGCAGGAAGAGGATTAGTTCACCTGTGAATAACAATAGCTCCAGTAATGACTCCGATGACAGTAAAACTACACATAGTAAGTAGTGAGGAACGTACCAGATGGCTTGATTTACCCAGATAATCAAGCGTAAAATTTCTTTCTTTTACGGGAGCGGAAAAATGGGACGTGGCCAGAATTACGGGTAGGTCTCAAGATGAGAAATTGGCAGAGCTCTTCCCAAGATTACAGGGCAAGGCCGACGAGTTCGTTTATGCTCAGCTTTCCAGAGAAATACGAGGTAAGTATGATTCACTAATAAGTGAATTAGGGCACCGATATCGAAGACTGGAAACCCCTAAAACATTTGGAGCCGCTTTCAGTAACAGAAGTCAGAAGAACGGGGAGAAAGTGGAGGATTATGCAGCAGAACTAAAGCGGTAATACGACAAGGCATACGCCAATCGGGATCATACAACCAGGCATGAAGATCTACTCCGGAGATTTTTTGATGGACTTCACGACGAGAATGCCCGATTTCATGTGGAATCCGCGAAAGATCCTAAAACCATTGATGAAACCGTTTATGAAGTAGCTAACTTCTTGGAATCCCATAGAAGAAGTGGGGGTAATACAAAGATATAAGCGTCTAGTCCGTTATTCAATATTCAGCAGTAGTCCATTAAAGAATTTCCGCGTCCATAATCCAAAGACCTAATTCATATAATAACATTAGTAGCACCAAATTAAAAGGATAGATCATAGTATACATGAAACTAGGCTAATTTCCTGCAAGACAGAAGCGGTCTCGAGTTTTCAGTGATGCCAGCAAGACATCATGATGTTCCAAAACTATCAAATCCGTATCGCTGATCAGTATTCTTAATCCATATGATATACATTGTAAAGCCGTCATCTAGAGTATGATGTATCTGTCACGCTGTGATTGTGGATGTTCATATGAACAATATGTACAGTTGATCACACTTCTTACAGGAAACTAAATAAATACAGTTTGTAGTAGAACAACTGAGATCAACGTAAGAATTAACAGAATATGACTTACCATTTGATGTTGAACTAAATGAAGCTGAAGTATTGGGCACGTGAAACACCCACAGTGGCCACACTTGGAAATCGTAAAATTATTACACAGATAATTTGATGCTAAATATGTTGTTCCAAATATATCTGTCATTTGAATTGAAAAAAGATCTTAGTGCATTTCGATCTATTAGAGGCTCGGCCGAGGAACCTGCACTAAGGTTTCTCGGATCTGTCTTACCATTATTTCCTTTGTTTGTACTCATTAGAGACCCGCCCGCTCGGCAAAATATGGAACGGACGAACAAAAATCATCAGTAACTGACAATGTTTGTGTACAGTCTCATGCTCGTATCAAACAGACCACTCCTGGTAATGTTGGGAAATCTAATATTCAGAAAGGCGGAAATAGGAAATTGAATGATACTGCATGGTAAGTATTCAAATACCGATATTCAAAGACCAGCCAGGTTAAAGGATTGCGGGCTGAGCTGAAGGAAATGATTCATTCTCTGACGGAACGAGTAGAGAAAATTGAACAGCGTCCACATGAGAAATTTTCCTCGACAGATCAGTCTAATATGAGTCACGGGAAAAGATCCGAACCACCCAGATCACAATTCACGGGTTGTTTCATTTGTGTTGGAAATCACTTTGTCAGAGTTTGTGAGAACTACCCCATAGCACAGCTGAATCCAAGAGCGCAAACATTTATTCTTCGATCAGGATATACCAGTTTCAGTAAAACTCAGACACGGGTAAATAACAACAATACAAATCAGCGATTCACCCGGAGGAGAGGATACACCATCTATGGTAGAACTGTTAATTCACATCAAGCAGATAACAGACAAAATATGAATCAGCAAGCAAACTCCAGGGGAACGGCTCCGTAGGCCGAGGGAGGGTTCCTTCCCAGTCCGGAGTCTCTACAGGAAGTATACCTCACCCTCTTACTGGAAAGCTCCAGGATACCCTCAGACGAGAAATTCCTAAATATGACGGAGTATACTTTCAAGAAATGCTGAATCAGGCGTTTTCTCAGATTCATAATTTTCTCCGACCTGGAATACGTAAGACGGGTGAAGGTGTAATATCCTTTGCAGAAGGGAGAGTACTAGAATATATAGGCAAGGGTACTTTCGATATTTCCCTTGGAACACCAAAACTAATTAGGGAACTGATGATCGCAGACATAGAGGATGTAATCGCACCATCCTTCGTTGATATTGGGAGTAGCCGAAATATCAAGGTCAGAGTATTCAACCCATTTCCCACATCCAGGGTGATCAAACAAAGCACCTGTGTCGGATATGCTGAATTTGTGGACCCAGGCACAACAATACTAGTAGTTAAAGAAACTAAATTACAAGAATGTAACGTGTTCAATCCGTCAAATCAACTGATCAATCAACATACTGATATTACCCGTGTAGTATCAGAGTTACCCCAGACAAGGAGTAGCAGGAAAACGGGAGTTCCGGAACACCTCAAAAGACTTATATAAGGAGATCATACACAGATTGGAGTCTCCCAAACATGATGTCGGAGCTGAACTTCTCTCAGAGTTTGAAGATTTTTTTCCAAGAAAAAATATGATATGTGGGGTACGAACTCGGTGGATCACTCAATGGATACCGGAGATGCCAATCCCATAAAGCCGCCACCAGGGAGATTACCCATGGCTTTTGCTGTCGAAGATAAAAAGGCACTGGAAACCCTACAGAAACAAGGGTCGATACGACCTTCAACTTAACCTTGGGCTTCACCCATCGTCCTGGTTGAAGGAGCAACTTGGTGTTCAACTCTTGATTTGATCTCTTCCTATAATCAGGTGCCTATCAAGACAGAAGACATCCCCAAAACAGCGTTGTCACTAAATATTGAATATTTCAGTGCACAAAAAAGCCTTTTGTCTCTGTAATTCACCAGCAACATTCCAGAGATGCATATAACTAGGTCTATCAGGATTGCAGTGAATAAAGTGTCTTCTGTACCTAGACGACGTCGTCATTTTTGGGCACACATTTGAACAGCACACGCAAAGACTTAATGAAGTGCTAACAAAATTAGCTAAACTAAAACTGAAGCCGACCAAATGTCATCGGATGAAAAGGGAAGTTGAATTCTTTGGAAATGATATCTCTTGAGACGGAATCCACCCAAATAAGATTAGCATAGGGAAGATTGTGGCCTGGCATACACCAAGAAATGTCACAGAAGATGGAGATATACTTGGTCTAGGAAGCTACTATCGTCACTGGGTTAAAGACGTCTCAAAGTTAGTACATCCACTTACCGGATTAACAACGGAAGGTATTCCTTTCAAATTGACAGCAAGCTGCGAAGAGGCATTCAATAGCCTGAATACGGCACTTACAGGAGCAAATATCATGGGTTACCCAAAGGACGGATCTTGGATACTGATGCCTGTGACATAAATATTGGAGCAGTTCTTCCACAAGTTCAGGATGACCGAGAGCGTGTCATTTCGTATGCAATTACAAGCGTCTGGTCCATCATTCATAATTCAGCCATCGTCCATTAAAGAATATCCGCGTCCATAATCCAAAGACATATTCCATATTAAATATAACAGCATTAGCACCAAATTCAAAAAGACAATCATAGTATACATAAACATATGCTAGTTTCCTGCAAGAGAGAAGCGGTCAACATTTTTCAATGATGCCGGCGAGACATCATGATGTTCCAAAAATATCAAATCCGTATCGCTGATCAGTATTCTTAATCCATATGATATTCGTTGTAAAGTCGTCATCTATAGAATGATGTATCTCAGTCACGCTTTGATTGTGGCTACTCATGCACACCATGAGGATCTTGAAGTACATAGGTTCATACGGCCCCTAGCCCCGGGTTAAGTGGAATTTGAAACAAGTTACGAAACGTAACGCTATAGATCTTGCACGCTATGCTCGTATTTTCCTATCAGCATGCGATATGTGTCGCCAAATTTGAGAAGCTTTGAGTGTAGGCGCTTGGTGGTATAGCCCTGTCTATAGGACCTAAGATTACTCCAGATGAAGCTACCTAAATATAGAGAGACGAGAAGAATAAATCTGAAGGCCGACCAGAAGATAGTCCTGTCTGCATTGGAACAGTACGTTATTGATTGGTCTAAGCGAGAAAAATTTGAACCTACAGTACTCGCTGATTGGCTGGACCTCCCCAAAAGCAAGGTCGTTGAAACAATCCGACATATTGACAGAAGTACCCTTCCCTAAGAAGAACAGGTACTGTGAAACCTCAATTCGCAAGAAGTTCTAGCAAATCTCCAGAGTAAATTCGTCATAGTCCCAGCAGACAAAGCTCCAAATAATATAATATTCATATGTAAATATTACTATTACCAGGTGCTGGTTAAAGAACTGAGTGTAAACATATCATCAAATACGTCTACTTACTCCCAAACTGCATTTACTCTGGATGATTTATTTAACAATCACAAAACGTTTCTCATGGAAAGAGGTATTTGTCTTCCAACCAATCATAACGACATACCAAAAGTATACTGGACTCTCAAAATGAATAACCATACAAACCTAGATTCATTGCTGCTTCTAGAAGCTGACCCACCAAGCTTCTATCAACCCGGTTGACGAAGGCCCTTCAGGAGTTAAGGTTAAAGGGAAAGGTAGTGCGTCACTGTTTCTAAAACTCTGGCGTTGAATGTATGTGGATATTGAATAACTCAAAATGTCTTACGGAAGAACTTGATGCTAAAGGTCACATACCTTAGAGAGATGGAATTTCTCGACTCTCTATACTACAATCACTCATCAGGACCTTATTGA
Organism: Hanleya hanleyi; assembly: GCA_036873755.1. Lineage (NCBI taxonomy): Eukaryota > Metazoa > Mollusca > Polyplacophora > Lepidopleurida > Hanleyidae > Hanleya > Hanleya hanleyi. The sequence goes on from JAVTVY010025430.1 coordinate 42,961, forward strand.
CTGTATTCAAGAAAACTGATCTTAGATATATTAATGTCGGAAGCCATAAAGCATTCTTTAACTCTACTACATACAAGACATATCATTCATGGGAAGTTTCTTTGTTTAAAAAATATCAAATCCATATAGAGTTGCTTGAATTTCTCATTAAAAATATCTATGTGAAATTTGGCAACACAATATATCAACAGCATATAGGTACTCCAATGGGTACTAATTGAGCACCCCTGTTGGCTGACCTATATCTATTCTCTTATGAATATGACTATATGCAGACGCTTTCAAAAACCGACACATTCAAAATCCGTTCCTTTTCATTCACCAAACGCTATATAGACGATCTTCTCGCTGTGGATAATCGCTATATAAATGACGCAGTGAAGGATATATATCACTGGATTTGAAGGAAGGCACATCGTATTTAGACCTATATCTCTATAAAAATAAAGCGCGTCTTCTACTTTATGACAAAAGAGATGATTACAATTTCGACATCGTAAACTATCCCTTTCTGGACAGTATATATTCCAGTGGGACCTGTATATGGCGTATACATATCTCGCCTAGTAGCATTTGCTAGATCCTGTGTTAAATGTGACGATTTTAAGCAACGTCACAAAACATTGTTGCAGAAACTTATAAAACAGGGCTATACCACCAAGCGCCTAAACGCAAAGTTTATCAAATTGTGCGATACATATTGCATGCTGATAGCAAAATAAGAGCGTAGCGTGCAAAATCTATGGCGTCACGTTTCGTAACTTCTGTCTAATTCCGGTTAACCTTGGGCTAGGGGCCGTATGAACACATGTACTTCAAGATCCTCATGGTGCTCATATAAACACCCAAAATCAAAGCGCGACTGAGATACATCATTCTCTAGATGGCGACTTTACAACGAATATTATGGGTTAAGAATACTGATAGCGATACAGATTTGATATTTTTGGAACATCATGATGTCTTGTCCGCATCATTGAAAACTATTGACCGCTTCTCCCTTGCAGGAAACTAGCCTATGTTTATGTATACTATGATTGTCCTTTTGAATTTGGTGTTAATACTGTTACATAGAATAGGTCTTGTGACGTTGATTAAAATCGTCACATTTAACCCAGGATCTAGCAAATGCTACTAGGCGAGATATGTATACGCCATATGCAGATCCCACTGAAATATTACTTTTCAGAAAGGGATAGTTTACGATGTCGAAATTGTAATCATCTCTTTTGTAATGAAGTCGACGAAAGAGAAGGCCCGCTTCATTTTATAGAGATATGGGTCTAAATATGAGGCGCCGGTAGGGCTATCTGTAGTTTCCTTCAAATTCAGTGAAGATGGATATATATCCTTCACTTCGTCATTGTTATAGCGATTATCCACAGCCGCACCCTTAACAAAGCTGGGTGGAACTATTGTGTAACAGACAAAGAGCTTCTGGCAGTAAAGTTCCTCGCAGAGTACTATGGTCATTACCGTTTGGGAAGGAAGTTCCTTATCAGAACAAATCATCAAGCATTGAAATGGTCTTAGAGAACCAAACAATCGAATAGCGAGATGGATTGAAATTCTCTCAACCTTTGACTTTGATATGGAATTCAGCCCAGGAGAGCGTCAACAGGACGCCGATGCCTCGTCTCGATGTCCAAACCCTAGGCTAGGTGATTGCAGTAACGAATACGGACCATTGAAATGTTGACCTTGCATGAGATGTCGCAAACGGACCACAGAAATGCAGGGTACTTCAGAGAGCAAAATACATGATGAGCTACGGAGAGTAAATTCTCAGGGAAGAACGGTGTTTGGAAAGCAGTCAGACAACACCGTACGTATGTATCCTGTTGGATTCCTAAAGAGAATTGGAACTCTCGTATGCTGGTATATTTGGAGATTGATATTACTGTTACCATGGATGATTACCATGGATAGCTACAACGTTCTAGACAGAATTGAAGAGGTAGGTCGATCAAGTCAAAACGAGGTTAAGATAAATAATCAGCGAGGAGCAATTACAGATAACCCTGATAGGATCCATGAAGGTGTTTCCGACATAAACCGCTACCTTAGAGCGAACCAAACCCCATGGATGCAGGGTTATGCTGTGTCAACACTGAGGAAAAAGCAACTAGAGGACCCAGATATAGGACCAGTGTTCAAGTTATTCAACAGCATATAGGTACTCCAATGGGTACTAATTGAGCACCCCTGTTGGCTGACCTATATCTATTCTCTTATGAATATGACTATATGCAGACGCTTTCAAAAAGCGACACATTCAAAATCCGTTCCTTTTCATTCACCAAACGCTATATAGACGATCTTCTCGCTGTGGATAATCGCTATATAAATGACGCAGTGAAGGATATATATCACTGGATTTGAAGGAAACTACCGATAGCCCTACAGGCACATCGTATTTAGACCTATATCTCTATAAAAATAAAGCGCGTCTTCTACTTTATGACAAAAGAGATGATTACAATTTCGACATCGTAAACTATCCCTTTCTGGACAGTAATATTCCAGTGGGACCTGTATATGGCGTATACATATCTCGCCTAGTAGCATTTGCTAGATCCTGTGTTAAATGTGACGATTTTAAGCAACGTCACAAAACATTGTTGCAGAAACTTATAAAACAGGGCTATACCACCAAGCGCCTACACGCAAAGTTTATCAAATTTTGCGATACATATTGCATGCTGATAGCAAAATAAGAGCGTAGCGTGCAAAATCTATGGCGTCACGTTTCGTAACTTCTGTCTAATTCCGGTTAACCCTGGGCTAGGGGCCGTATGAACACATGTACTTCAAGATCCTCATGGTGCTCATATGAACACCCAAAATCAAAGCGCGACTGAGATACATCATTCTCTAGAAGACGACTTTACAACGAATATTATGGGTTAAGAATACTGATAGCGATACAGATTTGATATTTTTGGAACATCATGATGTCTTGTCCGCATCATTGAAAACTGTTGACCGCTTCTCCCTTACAGGAAACTAGCCTATGTGTATGTATACTATGATTGTCCTTTTGAATTTGGTGCTAATACTGTTATATGGAATAGGTCTTGTGACGTTGATTAAAATCGTCACATTTAACCCAGGATCTAGCAAATGCTACTAGGCGAGATATGTATACGCCATATGCAGGTCCCACTGGAATATTACTTTCCAGAAAGGGATAGTTTACGATGTCGAAATTGTAATCATCTCTTTTGTGATGAAGTCGACGAAAGAGAAGGCCCGCTTCATTTTTATAGAGATATAGGTCTAAATATGAGGCGCCGGTAGGGCTATCTGTAGTTTCCTTCAAATTCAGTGAAGATGGATATATATCCTTCACTTCGTCATTTTTATAGCGATTATCCACAGCCGCACCCTTAACAAAGCTGGGCGGAACTATTGTGTAACAGACAAAGAGCTCCTGGCAGTAAAGTTCCTCGCAGAGTACTATGGTCATTACCGTTTGGGAAGGAAGTTCCTTATCAGAACAGATCATCAAGCATTGAAATGGTCTTAGAGAACCAAACAATCGAATAGCGAGATGGATTGAAATTCTCTCAACCTTTGACTTTGATATGGAATTCAGCCCAGGAGAGCGTCAACAGAACGCCGATGCCTTGTCTCGATGTCCAAACCCTAGGCTATGTGAATACAGTAACGAATACGGACCATTGAAATGTTGACCTTGCATGAGATGTCGCAAACGGACCACAGAAATGCAGGGTACTTCAGAGAGCAAAATACATGATGAGCTACGGAGAGTAAATTCTCAGGGAAGAACGGTGTTTGGAAAGCAGTCAGGCAACACCGTACGTATGTATCCTGTTGGATTCCTAAAGAGAATTGGCACTCTCGTATGCTGGTATATTTGGAGATTGATATTACTGTTACCATGGATGATTACCATGGATAGCTACAACGTTCTAGACAGAATTGACGAGGTAGGTCGATCAAGTCAAAACGAGGTTAAGATAAATAATCAGCGAGGAGCAATTACAGATAACCCTGATAGGATCCATGAAGGTGTTTCCGACATAAACCGCTACCTTAGAGCGAACCAAACCCCATGGATGCAGGGTTATGCTGTGTCAACACTGAGGAAAAAGCAACTAGAGGACCCAGATATAGGACCAGTGTTCAAGTCATTTGAGGATGGTCAACGACCCTCTGGACCAGACGTATGTGCATCGAGTCTAGTCTCAAGACATTACTGAAACTCATGGGACAACCTCACTGTGATGGATAAAATACTTTTCCGGAAATTTCTTCGCAAGGATGCTACTGGCAGGCACTGACAATTCATGGTTCCCAGAAGTATGAGAGACCGTGTCCTCAGTCAGATGCACGGGTCCATCCTTGCAGGTCACTTAGGTCGTAAAAAAGACTAGTGAGAAGGCTCTACAGAGATTTTACGGGTGGAAGCTCAGAGTGGATATAGATAACTGGGTTCGTCGTTGCGGGGTCAACAAATCCCCGACGAAGTCAACCAGACTACCTCTTAGAGATATGAGAGTGGGAGCCCGTCTGGTCAGTTCATCGACGGATATTTTGGGGCCTTTTCCAGAGTCGGAACGAGTGAATAATTACATCATAATTGTAACAGACCATTTTACTAATTGGGTAGAGATATTTCCAATCCCGGACCAAACAGCAGAGACGTGTGCTCAAGTCATTCTAAATTAAGTCATCAGCAAGGTAAGGCTGTTCTTTTGACGATAAGGGATCGAACTATACAAGTGATATATTCACAGAACATTGTAAACTACTCATGATTCGGAAAACTCGAACGACGCCTAGACATCCCCAATGTAACGGAAAGGTGGAACGTTTTGATCGCACACAAGTACGAATGATCCGGTTTTACATCAAGGATGATCAAGAAAGCTGGGACCTTTACTTAGGATGTTTGGCTGCAGCATACAGAGCTACTCCGCATGATGGCACAGGCTTGACTCCAAATTTGCTGATGCTTGGTCGAGAGGTACGACTTCCAGCTGAGGTAATATTTGGTACCGTTGGTCCAGATGACCAAAAAAACTTATGGGGAATACGTTGACCAACTTCGTGAAAAATTACAACATGCTCATGATATCACCCACCAGCGTCTCAAACTCGCCGCCAAGCGACAAAAGAAAACTTACGATGGGAAAACATTGACACACGCCTACAAATCGGGTGACTATGTCTGGTATTATCACGAGAAACGAGAGAATGGCATCAGCTCAAAACTAACACTTTCATACAGTGGACCTCATCTAGTAATCAAGAAATTAAATGACTTGGATTACGTCATTCAAATGGACGAAGATGGTAAAAAAAGTGTCGTACACTACAGTTAAGTTAAAGCCAAATGCGGGTACGATAGTCCTAAAATAGGCTAAGAAGGCTTTATCTCACTTCAAGAGCAATTCGATACAAACACGCAGACCCCGAGATGACAAGTAGATGGAAGGATGGATAGAAGATGGCACATGGAGTCCAACACCATGAGATTATCACAAACATCTACACCCATGAAGATGATAATGATGGGACCGTGAATTCGATGATGAAGATGACGATGTCACTCCTTCGATGATACCCCATGGATGAACAGAGAAGGACCAGATGTCCTAATCAAGTGTTAGAAGGTCAGATGAGCGATGATCAACCCAAAGGAGACATAAATGATGCTGAATTAATATTGTCGTGATTTAATTTACATGGTTGATTTCATGTTGATGCTTTCGATGTTGCTGAGAACAGCTAACATATGTAAGGGGGGCAATGTCAAAAGAGGGGGGATATATTGTTTGTGTAGAATAATGCTACGTGGAATGATGTTGATATATATATACGTTCGTCCTACCGCAGAGTAATATATTTTCCTTGTTAACATTCTTTAAATATTTGTTCTAGTTGATAATCAAGTCGTTCTTCTTCTTGTGGTTGTAAATTTGACAGAGTTCTAACAGCAAGCAATTTGATGTGTTCTAAAGATGAATTCGTCTCTATCCACGTTGGCACTAACTGTAATGGTTAATTAATTAATCATTCTAGTTGCTCGCCCAGCTGTTGTCGTAACAAGGTTTACATTGATGTTTATTAAATTAACATTTATGCACAATTTCTAACGAAAGATTTCTTCGGTGATCGCCATGTTGACGAAAAAGCTCTATTCATGAACCAGCTTTCAGTTCATTTGAGAGTACTTCTCGTGTACTATCATTAATTATACACGATTGAAATAATTATCTTTGATAATTGAGATTCCTATTCAGCTAAGATTGCGAACAATTAGTTCCAGTTTAGTGAGTACGGTAAGCTCTTATGAGGTTTCCAGGATATGGAAGTGTACAGTACTCCCATAGGTGATGCTAACGTTGCACGTGTGGGAAAGTATAAATTACGTCGACATTCGGAGGTTCTTCGATTGGTATCAACCGATTCCGCTGCACAGTTGATGAACTGAAACATCCTGTGAGCGCAGCCAACGAGATAAAAATCCCCAGAAATCATTCACAACCAGGTAATTGAAAAAGAGACCAGTACAGCAAGGAGTATGCCAGAATAAGATGATAGTCCGTCAGGGTCTATATCCATGCACAGACCCCTGAGTTTATTCGTGAAACCCCGGGATAAATTTCTGGACCCGGAACAAATTTACTGGATAAATGAAAAACTTTGCAAAGGCGTGCATTTACTAGTCGATAAGCTAAATGTATTCCAGAGCTTTGTAATCCACACTATTATCACCAAACAGGAATTACCGAGCTTTGAAATCCATATAGACGTCATTGTTCAGTCATATTGATGCATTATTAATATCAAGGTCAGGATCACGGTGCCACACATACGACAGATCATATGATCAGCAACACATATGACAGATTATAAGATTAATGCAGGCACGATTATAACAGGGAGAATCACAAGATTACATTTAATGAATGTGGAGAGTATGAGAATTTTCACTCATTGACAAACTAGTGTCAGAGTGTTAGCACTGAAACACTAAAACACATTCATTCTTAATAAACGCACCCCTGGATAAATAGCGGAGTAAGCTTGTCAGTCGAATCATGGAGCCTACTATAGTAGGCTCCATGGTCGAATACACGGATCCAGCATATCGGCATATAGAGATATCCATGGTATCAATACTTACCTGAAATCAACATAATAGTAAATCAAGATTGTCAAACAGGAACCAGGGACGTGAATTACGGACACACACGGATCACACGGACAACTTACAAGTAGGGAAGTAACCAGATATAAAGGACGGGTGAAATTTCATATATACCAAGGCAACGTAACTATTGATCTTCCATGAGAGATCGGAGATATCATGTATAAATTACACAGAATCCATATACTCAGGACATCCAAACGGTGTAGCACAGAAACTGAACGGAATAACAACACAACACAAAACATCAGGAGAGCTTACGTTTATTGTCATTCATGTACGATGATATTCATGGTATCAAAGTGAATCTATTGATGTTACCAATACAGAGTTTATTATACGAATAAAAGTTATTCAACTTAACACTGCATCTATCAATTTATTTAACATTAGAATATTTTGAAAAATGTGAATACCGCTGGTGTCAGAACTGAATATTGGCGATTGGTATGAAATATTAATCAGCCATTCTGACCGATCAGCTGGGTATTTCTACAACGACGTAGGAATTCCTGGTTAACCGTAACAATATGAATGAATTAGAAGGGGATGGTGGGGGGAGGCAGGGTTCATAGTCTAAAATAATAACTGGCCTTGATGTATTGATGAGTTAAATGTTTACGGATTATATGGGAATGTGGGGGAGAGAGAATTCAAACTTAATTAATTGACTGAACTTTGGAACTGACCAGCATGTGTTAATAATCAATTTAATCATTAAGGGTTTTTTACAGTTGTGATTCTCATGCCTTGAAGGGTGCTTTGATTAATAAGTTATTCATTCATTCACAGGGAAGCTTGTGTGAATACGAATGGGATCCGACAATTTGGGGTTATATTATGGATGAGCCTATATTGATACCCACGCTGCGGCGATCGAGGAGGTCGGACAGGATGACTTACAGCAGGAGTATATTATGGCTCTCTAGGAAAAGTATATCTTGTTTCTACTGGAAATGAAGAGAGATCCTATACACAGAGCCATCATGAAATCCAAGCGACACTTGGACGAGGATATTGTGTTACCACACACAGAGGCTCGAATTTCTCATTAATAATATCTATGTGTATATTGGCAATACAATATATCAACAGCTTAAAGGTATTCCAAAGGATACTAATTGTGCACCCCTTTTGGCTGATCTGTATCTGTTGTCTTATGAATGCGACTATATGCAGACGCTTTCAAAAAAGATAATTTCAAAGCTCGTTCCTTCTGATTCGCCAAACGCTATATAGACGTTCTTCTTGCTGTCGACAATCGCTATGTGTATGACACAGTGAAGGATATATAGTCACCTTTACTAGATTTGAAGTAAACTACAGCTGGCCCTAGCGGCACATCTTATTTAGATCTATATCTCTATAAAAATGAAGCGGGCCTTCTCTCTCGTCGACTTTACTACAAGAGACGATTACAAATTTCGACGTCGTAAACTATCCATATCTGGACAGTAATATACCAGATGGGCCTGAATACGGCGAATACATATCTCGCCCAGTAACATTGGCTAGATCCTGTGTTAAATGTGACGATTTTAATCAACGTCACAAAACATTATGGGGAAACTTGTAAAACAGGTCTATATCATCAAGCGCCTCCACTCGAAGTTTCTCAAATTTGGCGATACATAACGCATGCTGATAGCAAAATACGAGCGTGCAAAATCTATCACGGTACGCTTCGTAACTTGTGTCTAATTCCGCCTTATCCGGAGCTAGGGGTCATATGAACATATGTATTTCAAGATCATCAGAGTGTTCATATGAACAGTCACAATCAAAGCGTGACTGAGATAAGTTTACAACGTATATCATATGGATTAAGAATACTAATCAGCGATACGGATTTGAATTTTTTGGAACATCATAATGTCTTGCTGGCATCATTGAAAACTGTTGACCGCTTCTGTCTTACAGGAAATTATCCTAATTTTATGTAAACTATGATTTATCCTTTTAATTTGGTGCTAATGTTATTAAATGAATTAGGTCTTTGAATTATGGACGCGAAAATTCTTTAATGGACGATTGCTGAATATTGAATGACAGACTAGACGCGTAGTATCTGAAAAATGCGGTAAAAGTAAGTTTTCCAGGAAATGTTACAGTTACACTATTTGTGCTGCCCAAAGACAAATTAGAACCCGAGCAAACTGACACTGGACCCGAACGAAAGTGACAATGACTCAAGATTAACACATGCAACATGACAACGGTGACTTCTCATGGGACAATACCGAACACGAACAAGGGCGGCTTTTCATGTGAGGATTCTCATTGGCCGATCGCAATAATGAGGATGGCACGAAAATACCATATACACCATGATAAACATACCCAGAAAGTGAGGCGACCACATTGTCTCCCAAGAGCGGTTCCCTCAGCTTGGGTATGATGTATTACTGGGTATAACAATATGGCTGACATGCATTATGCAATGTTGATTTTGCTTTCTCTTTCTCTCTCAGTCGATTGCCTTAAGGCGGGTATAAGTGTGTGTGTGTGGGGAGGGGGTGTATAAGATCTTAACCCTTCAGCGTCAGGGTGTGGCTGCGTTACGGCTGGCGTTTAAGGTGTTCCGTGTTACGACGGTGGCTGACTGATATAATTAACCCTCAAACTGGTTCAAACCAGTTCAAATACGTCACTTCCTCTTTATGGAGTTACGATAGGGCATTACGGCATTAAAATTGTCTGTTAAGGCGTGAAACTGGCGTTAAAGCGTTGAGACGAGCGTTAAGGCGTAACGACGGGCATTGACTGGCGTCACTGCGTTACGATGAGTTATTGTAAATTCTGTGGGATATCACGTGATCATTTAGACCGGTAAAAGCCTCGAGGCTATCTCACTACGGCATTGAAGCGTTAAGGTTGGCGTTACTGTGTTACGTCCATAAAAGCAACCCTATGTGGTCCAGTGAATAAGAGTGCTGGCACCTAAGTAGTAGGTAGGACACCGATCCGGTAACGTTTTCCAGGGAGGTAAGTCTTGGTTCCCCTTTTTATCCGCCAGGGGGCGCTGTGCCGTATGACGTCACTTCCGGTCTGGGTGAATGGAGCGTGACCTTTGTATGACGTCACTTCCGGTTTGGATGAATGGGGCGTGACTTGTGAGGATGATAGGAGATGTACTGACCTGTCTGTGGGGATGTCGTTCATCTCCGTGTCTTTTCGGTGAGAGGAGCATGTACTGGGGTTTTTCCCCACAATGTCGTTCACCTCCGTATTTCTTCGGTCAGGTCCGTGGGAGCTTGTACTGGGTTTTTCCCCACAATGTCGTTCACCTCCGTATTTCTTCGGTCAGGTCCGTGGGAGCTTGTACTGGGTTTTTCCCACAATGTCGTTCACCTCCGTGTCTTTTCGGTGAGGTCCGTGAAGATGTGGCGGGAGGTACCGAGAGATGTGACGGAGGTGTGCGAAGAGACACGGAGAATACCGAAGAGGCACGGTGAGTTCGTTGAGGTCCGTGAAGATGTGCCGGAGGTGACCGAAAAGACCCGGAGGTGACCGGAGAGTGCCGGAGTTGACCGAAAATACCCGAATGTGATCACCGGAGAGTGCCGGAGGTGACCGAAAAGACCCGGAGGTGACCGAAGACACACGGAGGTGACCGAAAAGACCCGAATGTGATCACCGGAGAGTGCCGGAGGTGACCGAAAAGACCCGGAGAATACCGAAAAGACACACGGAGAATACCGAAAACACCCGAATGTCACGAAAAAACGTATAAAAGTGGAATTTTTTAGTGTTTTGCTGCATTCATCGGACTGCCAAACGGAGCTATCTCACCTGCCTGCCTGACCAGCCTACCTGACCAACCTACCTGACCAGCCTGAACCACTCTGACGACAGGAGCTACTTACCAGAGCCTCACTGGAGCATGAGACGTGGAGAAGATTTTCATTTTACCAGTGGAACTTCACCAGCCTATCTCACCATAGCAGCTACTGACCAGCCTGAGCCCACAGTCATGGAGTCATCCCACCGAGCTAAGCTTCTACAGCACCGTGTTCGCCTCATTGATGAGATGCAGCATGTGGCCGAACTATGTGATCTGCTTATGGTGGAAAACATAATCCTTAAACCCGGTGTCGAAGATATCATGGCGCAGAAGACCACTTCACGACAAAACAGAGCCCTCATCGACGATCTACTGCGCCGTGGTCCCTTAGCATTTCAAGCCTTCGTGGAGGCGCTGAAGAAGACGGGAAATGAAGAAATAGCAGATCTACTTCAAGCCCAGGATTCAGAAGATAATATCTTAGTCATGGACATGGACATCGCCGAAGAGCGTACAGCTACCAAACGTACGCACCAAGAGTCCGGTCTACCTGCCAAACCCGGTCCACCTACCAAACGGCCCCGACTAACACCTTTAGAAATACCTCAGCAAGTGCTTCAGCCAGTGCCCCAGCAAGTGCCTGAGCAAGCGAAAGAACAGGTGCTACTTCCTATGTCTGTGCAGGAGATCAATGACATTATCCAGCAGGCCTACCAGGCGGCCCAGACGAACACTTGGGAGCTCTCTCCCAATTTAACTGTGAGTGTCAAAGAAGAGGAAGTGCATTTTAACGCACCGGCCTGGGACGACAAACCACCTAAGCATATCGCCTTGACGTTGGACACCTGGATAAGAGTACAGGCCATTTATTACGCCGTCGATGCGGTCATTGACCACCAGGGGAGCGACGAAGCGAAATTTTATGTGGGTGACGACATCTTTCTCACCTGTTCTACGTTCAACAACATGCTGCTGGTGCATATTCGTAAATGGAAGTTGAGGGCGGATACGCAAAAGCGTATTCCTTTATCTCAGGGTGTCACCCTGAAAATACCTGCGTGGCGGAAGCTGGAGAGTCTCACAGCTGAAATTCATGAAGTCCTGCCTGACCAGGTGACTCAGTATATTTATAAGAAGTACATCGACACATTCCTGGATCATCTCAGACCCCGCATTCGACACTTGCGTATCCAGCAATGTGCAGGCTGTGGGAACAAGAACGGGCTCTTCAACACGCATACGTGTGTGAACAATAGTATACCATCAGACGCGCTCATCACTGAGGCACTACAGCACGTGAACAAGGTGCAAATTGCCGAGCCATTGGAAGCTGCCTGTCCACCCAGAACTCCACGTGAACAGATTGCCACCTTCATCTACGTGCACCAGGGGCAGAAAGACGATGACGAGTTCAAACAAGTCTTGTTGCATAAATATTGAACATTTCAAACAAGTCTTTTGCATTGAACATTCAGATATCACCGTATTCCTACATTCTATGTTCATTCTATGTTCATTCTACGTTCATTTCAGCGCCTTGATAGCGTATAATTGTATTAAAAAAAAAATCAACACCAAGAGTCTACTGTGGTGAAGACCTTATGTTCATTCTACTGTGTTAATAAAAATATTAGAAATTCAAAATGTGTGTTAGTGTTCATTCTTTGCAAAGATAATTGTATTAAAAAAATTCAACACTAAGAGTCTACTGTGGTGAAGACCTTATGTTTTCATATTGGTGAGGGAGCTGGTGTTTTTTGTGCTTTTAGTTAGAAAGTTTCCCCCCTTTCGAGAGTAAATAGGTGGCCCTAAAAAGGGCCTTTGGAAAGAACAGCGTCATCACACTGTTACGGGCGGAAAAAAAATTTCACGCCTGACACCCACGCCCGACACACAGGGCATCGTATCTTCAAATGAAGCTCCTCTGTCTCGGCGCACTGGCACGTCCCCCCTATACATGTCAGGGATAGCAAGCATACGCCACATAGGCACAGGTGACCGCAAGGGAAAAAGGCGTACATCGTGTCTTCGTCTTGACACACGGTACAGGTGGATCTTTGCTGTTCCTTAGTCAGTTGTACACGTAGTTTAGACTTGTCCTCTTCTAATTCATCAATCTGTTCGTTCAGGCGGGCGATCTCTGCTAGAGGTGGTGGGGTTGTCATTCCTGTTGCTGTAGCCGTCGTTGTGTTAGCCGTCGTTGTGGTAGCCATTGAAGCTGTAGTTGCTGGGGGTCTACTACTGTTTAACCACTCCACCTCTGGTAGATCTTCATCGTCTGTTGCTTCATCATCATCATCCTCTTCTCCCTGCACAGCGTCCCTTATTTCTCTATCTTGTTGTGCGCCTCTCCGTCTCAACGCTTCAGCAATATGAGCTTCATGAACACGCTGCAAGCTCGTAATGATTGTAACATGTTCGTTGTCTTCTCCACTTGGGCGAATCCGTTCTCTATGTTCTCTAGGATCTTGTTGGTTCATCGTGTTGAATAGCGTCCGTCTAGTAGGATTAGCCATGATGCAGTTGAATGAATGGATAGCAGGCGAGATACTGCGCGCTTTTTATAGTCTAACCGTAGAGCGCCCGGATGAGCGCGCGGACGTCAGCGAAATCTTCCCATCGAAACATTGTGCTTGCTCAGGCCCGCTGAAATTTTGTGTTTCTTTTCCATCTTCAAACCGGTCTCATTTTGCAATAAATGCGAGCTGACGTGTAAAACTTATTTCAACTTGAACTTTGGGAACTTATAGTGTATCGTTGAAAAATTCAGAAGGCTAGCGGCAGGCTAACCCTATATTTTTAATGATTTTGTCGATTTTAGACCCGTATGGTTATGGGAGCAGTGGTGTGGAAAACCCGGTAAATTTGAAATAAATCGGTTTACCTCCGTTAAAAACACTTTAGGTGTGTTCCTCACATCCTTATAATGTCACCCTGAAAATTGCAGCCGGTTTAACGAAGAAAAAGTAGGAAGTTTTGTCCTACCACTCTGGCTACGGTAACACAGCCATTGACACGCATAGCTGTACACGCATTCGCCTCCAGACTATACAGTGCTGTGTTACCGTAGCCAGAGTGAACATGAACAGGTACAATAAAAGCGTACCTGAGATACAACACATATCACTAATCGTTAGATTCTTGGTATGTGCTTTAGAATAGGTTAACCAGAGGACTATTCTGTGAAGTCATGTGACGCAGTCAGTATGTCGGCACCTCTTCCCACTTCCCTTATATGTGTTGTAATTGATGGAGCGCACAATATTATTAACGAGTCATGGCTTGACAACATATTAGAAGAGCTATTCAAAGATGATGAACAAGAACACCAACCGGTAGAGGGTGGCGAGACTTTCACCCCAGTTTCACAACAAAAGCGACAGTATCTTAACCATGTTACGGGTGAATTCATCGATATTGAAGACGACGAAGAAGGAGAAGAAAAGGCAGCGGATGGAGATGTCACCGCCAATAGTACTCCCCAACACGAACGGTTTGAACGAGTCCTACAAGATGTGTTCAAACAACATCAAGAACAAGCCCAAGACCAAGAAGCAACCGGTGAATTCATGGATGGAGTGGACAATAGTCCCTACGTTAGTCCCTACGAACAGATTGCTCAATTCCTACAAGATGAGTTGGAGCAAGACCAAGAAACAGAAAGAGAAAAAAAAGAACAAGAAAAAGAAGAGATGGCTATTTTACAGCAGCAATATCTTGAGTACTACTGTACCGAAATAAGAAGACTGGAGCGAGACACAACATGGGAAGCGGCACAGTATTTACCCTGTGTCCAATGCAGTAGTCGCTACGCCAAATACGCTATATTTCCATGTGGACACCAAGCGTTATGTATTCGCTGTATTAACAGACATGCAGGAAGACCAGTGCCTACGCCCACTTACAAGCCCATAGCGTGTACACTCGTCGCGCTGAAATGTCCCGTGTGTACCCAGAGGCGAGAAAACCTGTTCCGATCGGTGTAACCCCTTACACCTTCCTAACGGTCCTTATCAGGATCCCCAATTATATTCGAAAGAGCAAGCTTCTAATTAAAAGCACAAAAAAACACCAACTTCTGCACATGCACACACCTAGGTAACAATAGGTAAATAACACTTAGTAAATGGGAACTTCCTACTAACAGCGCCCAGGTAAAATAAAAAAAACACTATTAGTATGAATGTACGGTAATAATATACCGAATAGTGCCGCAAAAAGCCGAGTGTAAAATTTTTGTTGTTGTGAGGTGTGGGAGATTGGTAATCATAGAGGCGAGGAGATTTAGAACTACCGAGTAGTTCCGGAAAAAGCCGAGTGTAAAAATTTTTGTTGTTGTGAGGTGTGGGAAATTGGTAATCATAGAGGAGAGGAGATTTTGCATGGGTAGGGGCTAGGGGTTGGCCCTGAACACTGAAAATGGTCTTTTGTGTTTGGAAGGCTAGGGGTTGGCCCTGAACACTGAAAAAGGGTCTTATGTGTTTGGAAGGCTAGGGGTTGGCCCTGAAAAGGACCGTTGATGGCAGGGATTTTTTTGGGGTTGGAGATTGGTAATCATAGAATATAGAGGAGAGGAGATTCACCCATGTAGGACCTGAATTTAATTGAATGTGCCACGTTAGAAGTTCCCCTTTCGTAAGATTGGGGTGGCCCTGACAAGGGCCGTTAAGGTCAATTTGTTTACCCTGTTTTATTCAGGGGGAGTTTGCCTGTCTACTCCAAACTGGTGGAAAAGTACCGACCAGGCTGTAAAACGAACCGGCCAGGCTGTTGTTGTTGTTCAGCGTCTGGTGCGGCTGGAAGATCATCCAGGAATCTCGCTGGCGGTATTCTTCGTAGGTGACCGATGTCGATAAATTCTGGCTCAACTGGCTGGAGCAGTTGTTGTTGTTGGGCATCCAACAGATCGCCCAATGTCTCCAGCCAGTCATCTCCCGTTAAAGTCGTCGGTGCCTGGGTGATTAGCTGGTGTAGTTCACCCCACGACAACCGTGTCAACTTCACGTTGTCTCGAGCCCATCGCCGCATCTCGGCTAGCCAAAAGGTTTTTATCGCCACCGCTAGTTCCCTCCTCTCTCTTCTTGCTCTCACCATCCTGGCCGAAGCTTTGCTGGTTGACATCTTGGGTCTCCCGCTCATTTTGGCTGCTTGATGTATACGTCTTCACGGTATGCGAAAAAGGGTTTGAATGAAGCTTTCCCCCACACGTCCCTAGGTTTTATACTGAATATAGAGTAGATTTTCATTGGCTGTTTAAACGGGGCGAACCTCGTTCATTGGTACTGTCTCCGACCTCACCATTGGTTGATATACGCGTCGCTGATTGGCCCAATAAGGCCCGGGTCATGCCTCCTGGGTTAACTTACAATCCTCTCTTTTTGCACAAAATTGGTATAGCAAATTCCCAGGTTAAATCAATTCGTATCTCTATAACATTACACCCTCGAATGATCACGGACTTTGACGAAGGTGGGGCCATGGAAAATAAAAACTATAACGTATAGGGGTACGGACTAGCATAGAGAGGCACGAAAAAAATAAAACTATAACGTGTACGGCTACGGACTAGGGGTTAATTTAACATGACACTACCGAGTGATCACGGACTTTCACGAAGGGTGAAGGGAGATGGAAAAATAAAACCAGAACGTGTACGGGTACGGACTAGGATAGAGAGACACGAACACATGAAAAAACTGTAACATGTACGGCTACGGACTAGGAGTTCATTATACCCCATAGGGGTACATTATAGTATAAAAAATTACCCAACCCCTTATTCTGCAGGGGAGTATAGGTGAGTCCACTAGGCACTGACAGGGTGCAGTATAAACCCCTGCACAGCGATATATACAGGCCTCCCTAGTCGGTGTTTTGTCATTCACCACCATGGGAGCGCACGGAGCAGATGGAGAGCTTGCGTTGTTCCAACTCACCACCCACGACACCCTGATCGTCCATGACAATCACCTGCAGCTCATCGAAGAACAACCCCGAGAGGTGAAGCTATGTTTAACCCTAGCAGGGTGGACTCTATTGACACGGTTGTTACAGGGAAAAGAGCCCGAAGTCGATTCCATGCACGTGGGAGTGGGTGTCTACCTACGAAGTGGTAGAGATGATTCTTTTTTTCCCCGGTTAGAACAGCGTGGTGGTCCCCATATCACACTCCGTCCGGCATTATGGCAGGCGCTGAAAACTATTATCCCCGACGTCCACGACTTACTGCACCCCGACGCGAACTCTGTGGCTACCCGGACTCTTACACCTGGCTGCACCCTATTGTTGTTCCCCAAACGAGTGGACCTTATCGATAGCGGACGTAGGTGTTGGTGTACGTCTGAACCCAAAGCGCGCGTCTCTTTGTCACCGGAAGGCTGGACTACCTTGAAACGGGTGTTGTTGGGTGACCTCGACGGTGATAGCATTTACCTGTGTGACGACGTCTACATTTCCCGCGGCGCCTTTTTTGCTCGACTCCTCTGTCTGAACGAGGGTGGTTTTACCCTGGACCCTGATCTATGGACGGCCTTGGAAAAAGTAGTCCCCGTTGTCGATGAAGTACTATATCTATAGGGTGCACACAGTGTCAGTGTCTACTCATGAAGCGAACACACAACAGCGCAACCCAGAGGGGCACCCAGAGGGGGACCCGAAAGGGAATCCGAAAGGGCAGCCCGTGGAGTACCCGCAAGGCCGGGCGGCAGGAATCCACGTGGCGTAAGACTGTGAACAAGGTGTTAACAGATTTGTATTACAACCCCACCAGTCCAGCCGCTTATAGCGCTGTGGGAGCGCTCGCTCGACCTGCACATTCCCAAGGCATCAGTCGAACTGAAGTTCGAGAATGGTTAAAAACCCAAGACACTTATAGCTTATATCGAGCAGCCCGACGACATTTTCGACGTTACCGAGTCATCGTAGGAGGCGTAGACGCACAATGGCAGGCCGATTTGGTCGATATGAGTCGATTTGCTACCCACAATGATGGACATCGGTACATGTTGACCTGTATCGATATTTTATCCAAGTACGCGTGGGTGCTACCCAACCGGACCAAAACAGGAGAGAATCTGGTACGAGCGTCCCAGCAGATTTTCAAGACGGGACGCAAACCCCTCTATTTGCAAACGGATGAAGGCACAGAATTTCTCAACCGCCACTTTCAAGCCTTTCTTAAGAAACAGAAGGTGTTTTTCTTCCATACGTACAACGAGACCAAAGCCTCTGTGGTGGAACGATTCAATCGAACCTTCAGAGGACGGATGTACAAGTATTTTACCGCCAAAAACACCCGACGGTACATCGATGTGCTACCTCAACTGGTCCAAGGGTACAATCGAGCCTATCATCGCAGTATCCAGCGAGCGCCCCTCGATGTGACGGAACGCAACGAACATCAAGTGCGCCGTACGCTGTACTCGATAGAACCCAGTCCACTCACGTCACCCCGTTACAAACGCGGGGATGTGGTACGGATCAGTAAAGTCAAATGACAATTTGAGAAAAGTTACTTGCCCAACTGGAGTGACGAGCACTTTGTCATCGTTCGCCATAACCCTCGACACCCACACGTCTATCAACTGGAAGATCTACAAGGAGAAACACTGCAAGGCACGTTTTACGAGGCAGAATTACAACCGGTGGTCAAAACACGGAAAGACTACTACACGGTGGAAAAGATTTTGAAAACGGAACGTCGACGTGGCATCCCCTATCATTTCGTCAAATGGCAAGGTTGGCCCAGTTCGTTTAATTCCTGGGTCTCAGCCCGTGACATGAAACGGCTATAAATTCTACCTCACATCGCCTACAGCGTTCAGTGTAGGGTTGTACCATGGATAGTGCACATCTGCCCTTACTGCTGCGGACTCGAAAAGGACAAGTCGGTACCGTCGTGTGTCTATTAGTGCTTCTGGGTACCTTATTTGGAGGAGTCTTCTACGATTTGGCATACCTGATATCCTGTTTCAACCTACCCGCCATTCGTCCAAGTCCTGCCCCCCAACGTCAAGTGCAATCACCCAACACCACCACCACCACCACCACCACTATCCTCTCTCCTACGACGCTGCGGAACATTACCAGATCACCACGTTCTACAACCCATCCCACTACGCGGTCTAGTCCTACTACTCCACCTCTACGGAACTTCACCCGGGATCCCCCCGTGTACCTGCCTAGTCCTACCCTCAGAAGCGAACCACCCGCATCATCATCCACCGGGACAAAACCACGGCAACCTAGAACACCCACCACCACCACCACCACCACGACGCTAACACCTAGAGTGAGACGAGCCCCACGTTTACCACGGCAACGGTACCCGCACGACTATGACTCCCGGTGGGATCCACGACAACGGTGGTGGGCCTCTGAACGCAAATCACCAAATAACGAGATGGATCCTCGGTGGCAGCATCCCTTCACGTGTCTCATCGCTGGACCGATCGGGTCGGAAAAGACACACTTCGTTCAACGGCTCATCCAACACGGGTCAGCCCTCATTTCACCACCCGTGGCTCGCATCCTGTGGTGTTATGGAGCTTGGCAGCCTGCGTACGAGGAACTGGAACGCATCCCTGGACTCACCTTGGTGGAAGGATTACCCCCAGAGGATACCCCAGAAGACACGTTGGTCGTGGTAGACGATCTGATGACCGAAACGGACAGTCGGGTGACGCGTCTCTTTACGAAAGGGAGCCATCATCGTCGGTTGAGCATCATCTACATCGTCCAGAATCTCTTCAGTAAGAACAAAGAGCACAGGAACATCAGTTTGAATGCTCAGTATGTGGTCTTGTTCAAAAACCCCAGAGACGCATCACAAATTATGCACCTGGCGAAACAGATGTACCCTAAAAACACGGCCTTTGTGCGGGAAGCCTTTGAGGATGCCACCCAAGGGGCGCACGGGTATCTACTCATCGACTTGAAACAAGGAACATCCTCGGCACTTCGATTGCGCACCCACATTTTTCCCGGAGAGTTCCAGACGGTGTACACACCCAAATAAAAGAAGAAGACACAACCCCTCTAGCATTCACTTCCTCATCATGTCTGCACGGATACGGAAGCACGCGCCGGCCCTCCGCGTATTACGCAGCGGGCCACCGGAGGTGGGCCGGGCCCTGGTGCGCGGCGCGGATGCAGAATTGGTACGGTGTTTGTGTGAAGTCGCTCATAATGTGTTAAAAGGGAATGTTCCTCTCAGTCCCCTGCAGAAAGGGAAATTGCAACGGCACAAGACGGGTCTCCGAACGCTGGTGAAGAAGACGGGCAGTTTAAAGAAAAAGAAACAGGTGTTACAGCGAGGAGGATTTCTCGGGGCACTCCTCGCACCCTTAGCCGCTTCCGTACTGGGACCGTTAGTAGGATCCATCTTGGGACGCTAACGTCATGGAACATATGAAAAAAATGATGCTGGTCGAACCTCGACTGTTACAGAGTTTGCAATCGCCCTATCCCGTGCCTGCCACGGTGCAACAACTCCAGTCTCGACGAAGAGATGAATAGTATACTCCAACGTCGACTACCCGATCACGAGAAAATTCAACTCTACCATCAGACGCTGAACCGGTACAAGACGTTTATGGATCAATATAGGGGTAGTACACCACCAGCACCACTACCAGCAGCGCCAGCACCCACACCGCCATCATCACCTCAGCTGGAAGAGTAAGTGTTGGCCAGTGTCCCTAAGGCATTCAAGACCAAGGGCTCGTTTATTGTTGGACCGGGTGAAACAGAATCCCGATATGGGTTTGAACGATGAGGGGAAACTGCTTATTCGAAACCGAGTGGTGCCGGGGTCTCATATCACCGATTTGATCAACGATACGGTGCGCTCTCGCAAACACTCTAATCCACCGGGCTGGGAAGCCTTTGCTCAGGGGTTGAAAGACACACACACCCCTCAAGAATTGGTGAGGAATCCTAACCGTTGGGCCTTTATGCAGCGGACCCAGCAATCGCCGAGTAGACCACCACCACCACCACCACCACCACCACCCTCTTCTTGGGAACCGGAGTCACCCCCCCAAAACACCACAACGACGGGCACCTACTTTTCCACCCTTTAAAACACCATCCCCGGTAAAGGGGCTCCAGCGCTCGAGAGCTTTGATACAAAGCAAGTTACCGCGACGATCACGACGCCGAGGTCATCCGCCCAAGGCCTGGGAACCCTATTAAAGCCCGGTGTAGAAGCAAGAAAGTTCAGTCGTCATGTTTTACCTCACGTTGCCCAGTAACAGTTCGCTCGATGTGTTTCCTGACAACACCATGGCCAAGTACGTGACCCAATTACCGCAACCGTTGCATTTACCTGGACGATGGGAATGTGGACTGGTGGATATTCAATACCCTTACTCGTGGTACAACGTGCGAGAGAAGTATGGTACGAGGTGACCTAAGAAGCCAAAGTAAACCGACTGACTCTCCCCGAAGGCCAATACGATACCCCCAAGGCGTTCATAAAGGGTCTGACCACATTGTTGAATTACAAGTCTCTACGGGTGGTGACGAATAGTTCAAGACCCGTCTAAGCCTATCCCTTCAAGAATCACGTGATCTTCGATGTCAACGCACACAACGACAAGGCCTGTATCCTGCTCAGCCCCAACGTGGGTGTGGAACTCAGTCCTAGGCTACAGCAAATGTTAGGTCTCCCTTACGACATCTACGCGGGTCCCACCACCGACAACGGTGACGTTGTGATGGATATGAAAGTGGGTATGTACGGACTCTACGTCTACTCGGACGCAGTGGGCGATGTGAACACACCTCTGTTACGGGTGGTGCCCATTAAAAAGAAGTATGGCGATCAAGTCACCCAGAGTTTCAACCACATACTCTACCTGCCCGTACGACACACCGATATCAACACGATCACGGTGGATATAAGAGATGACACGGGACACCCCGTCGCATTCGAACGAGGGAAAGTGGTGCTAACACTTCATTTCCGACAAGCACGTTCTCCTCAATTCGTATAATGTACGTGCCTTACCAGTGCCATACGGCCAGCTATGCCGACTACTACAAGAAACAAACGGGAGGTAGCTTGCCCATCTTTAGCGGTGCACGCATGCAACGAGGTGACGGATTGGGTAACATACTGGGCAGCATCGTCAAAACGTTCTTGCCCTTGGTGACACGGGGAGTAAAAGCGGTGGGTAAACAAGCGGTACGCAGTGGACTGCGCGTGGCCGGTGATGTCTTGGGAGGCACGGCACCCCGACAAGCCTTGAAACGACGGGCGCAAGAAGCAGGCAGCGTCTTGATCGCCAAGCCCTTAAAAGACAACCACGGGCATAGCGAAGAGTCATTCGACGACCGACACACCGACGACGCACACCCCGGAAGAAGAAGACGGGTAAGAGAGACATCTTCGCATAATGGCATTCATTCACTCCGAGTCGTGTCCGTCTACCAACAGTGAATTGGATTTGTGGACTATTCCACCCACACAGACCAGTGTCGCCGAAGGACGTTGGGTAGAACATCGACCCCTGGCTAGCCTGACGGGTACGGGACCACTGGAATTTACCATTGAAAACAAAGATACGGCCTACCTGGATTTAGCCCACACGTACTTGTACGTGAAAGCCAAAATAGTGGACAACGACGGGACGCCCATGGACAACGATGCGGTGGTAGGCCCGGTGAATCTTTGGCTGCACTCCTTGCTCCAACAGGTGGATATCAGTCTGAACGATAAACTCATCAGTACGTCCATCAATACGTACCCGTACTGAGCCTACATCGAGACGCTGTTGTCGTACGGAGAAGATGCCAAAAAAACACACTTGCAAGCCTCGCTGTACTACAGGGATACACCCGGAGCCATGGATGCCGTCACCATTGCCAATGGTGGGTTCGGCCATCGCAGGCAGTTTACAGCCCGTAGCCGGTCCGTCGATATGATGGGACGACTGCACGCCGATCTGTTCCTGCAAGACCGCTACATGATGAACGGTGTATCCATCAAGATCAAGTTGATCCGTTCCGCACCCGCTTTCGCCTTGATGGCCGATGGAGATGCTCCCAATTACAAGATCATCATAGATGATGCAGCCCTGTTTGTCCGTACGGTGGATTTGCAACAGGTGGTGTTGCCGAGTCACATGGAAGCCTTATCGAAAAAACCAGCCCTGTACCCCATCCGACGCGTACAGACCAAGGTGTTCTCTGTGCCAGCAGGTACGATGATGGCCAATCGTGAAAATTTATTTCTAGGGGATCTCCCTAAACGTTTTACCCTGGCGTGTGTGACCAACACCACTTTCAATGGACAGTGGGATGAGAATCCGTTCCACTTTCAACATTTCAACCTCAACTGTTTGGCACTGCATGTGGCCGGCCATCAAATTCCAGCCCGTCCGTTACAACCGGATTTTGGTAACCATCACTATGTGCGGAGCTACCTGAACCTGTTTACAGCCACAGGACAAAACAATCAGGACGAAGGAAATACCATCACTCGACGAGACTTTAGCCGTGGGTACACTTTGTTCGCCTTCGACCTCACCCCAACCTTGGAACACGATCATCAACTGGCCTTGCTCAAGAAAGAAAACTTACGGTTGGAACTGCGTTTCTCGGTAGCTCTACCCCATACCATTAACGTGATTTGCTACGCCGAGTTTGATAACGTCATCACCGTGGATCAGCAAAGAAACGTCCTGTGTGACTACGCCAGCTAGAGTCATGGATACAGAGCAGCTGATGGGCATACTCCAGCGAGATCCTCGGGTACCCTTTCGAGGTGTGTTTCCACGCAATGTGTTTCCCACCACCCCAACCACCCCAGCAGCCTACATCCTGAATACAGACCCTGGTACTCGACCCGGTGAACATTGGGTGGCTGTGTACGCGGACACCCTGGGCCAAGGCGAATACTTTGATTCCTACGGACTTGCACCCCTGCATTCCGATTTGGTGAAGTTCATGGACGTATCTACTACAGTGTGGCGCTGGAATACTAAAAGATTACAAGGACCCTTGAGTAGTGTATCCGGACAGTACTGTGTGTTTTATCTCACTCACCGGAGTAGAGGACATTCTATGCAAACGATCATACAACTGTTTGATGATTATTGTCAAGCCGAAGACCGTGATGTACTCGTATACGACTGGACTGCCTCTCGTTTTAATGTGCATGCCCCATTTCTCTGGTTGACTTAATTGATTCAATGCACTGCGCGGTGATATTGTTTTTATTATGACGTTGTTGTTCTGACGTTCATTGATGTTCAATAAAAAATTCATAAAAACACAAGTGATGAGTTTGATTTTTTTTATTCAAGTGAACAAGAATGTACAGAATATGTACAAAAGAATGTCAACAATACAGGTGGTATGTACAAAAAACCTGTCAGGAGTAGGATTCGAACCTACGTTCTGCATTTCGCAGACCAGCACTGTTAACTGGCGCCTTAGACCACTCGGTCATCCTGACTTTACAGTTTTTAACTCGTGTATGATGAGAAGTAGTTCGAAATTAGTCCAGGTAAGTAGTACTGATGCCATCGGGAAGGACTTTCCGTTTCGGGTAAAAGAAAGTGAAGGCGTCTCGTTGCTGGATGTACGTCCGCATCTGGTGGTCCACCACCCGAAATCCTCTGTTAGTCCCACTTGAACTGGCCTGACTTTGCAGCACGTTCAGGTACAAGGCTTTGTCGATGTTGGGATCGCGCCGGTTCACCCCTTTGCAGTTAAACTTATTTTGGTCTCCACCGTAACAGTAATACGTCTTCGAGGAGAGAGCAATCATGGCATCCCCATTCCACTCCAACTTGAAGAGGCCCGGTGTCCGCTTGTCGTACTGGTAATGGTCACGTCGAGGTAGCCACTGGTCCCGTTCCGCCTCATACTGTGCACGTAACTCGGGTTTGACCAGGGACTCCCAATCCGCATTAGACACGGCCATATAGGCAGAGTCCGTGTCCATCTCCATGAGTTGCCAGTCTGAAGGATTAAAATACACACCCATGAAATCATATAAAAACTGGAGCATCCTCAGCTTGGCCACCTGGTATACCATACATCCAATTTGAAGGGGTAGGTTGTAACGGATAGTCTTTTTGGCTAAAGTGATTTCATACGTGTCGTCATCGATGACCTGCACGGAGCGAAACAGAGGGGAATTGACCTTTTTGCGGGCTTGTAGGGTAGTACAGATGTTCACGTTCACGTGCTTATCCTGGTTCGTGACCGTTTTGCCATAATAGCCATTGCCCGTCAATTTCCACGATTCACCGATGATGGCCTTACTCGGATCTTGATCACCTTGACGACGGGCAGACGTCACGATGTCGGCATTCCCCGCAAAACAGGCGCTGGGTACGTACTGTAAGACTTGGTATACGCGCGTGACTTCCAGACCGTGGCTGATGTACCACTGTAGCAGAGGAGTGCCCAGCAAGATTTTCTCTGCCCACATACTACCAATCAACATCCGTCGAGGTCGAGGCAAACACTCGTGTTGCTCAGCATAGGCACCCATGGTGTCTCCAATGTCATCCCGACCCACCAGTGTGTTCTTAAAGATGGGAGGGCACTGGGCGAAGAGTGGCTTGAGAGTGTCGGGAACATGCAGATCACATTCGACAAAGCCGTAGAGGTCACCAGAACGAATGGCGTCGAACATCTGTGGCAGACTCAGGAGTCGTCGACGACTGAGGAAGTACTCGCGCTCTTTTAGGAAACGGCGCAAATGTGGGGGGGGGGGGGCCTGGCACATGGTGTGAAATTCACACTCCCACATTTCGATGAGATGGTATCCCCTCTCTTTGACGTAATCGCCGTTCTCCTGCACTTCTTCCCGTAATTCTTCCGCCGATTTCCCACGTCGTTCGTTGAAGCGTCCAGCGCTGAAATGGCATTCGTGGCCGTGCCAATAGCATCCATAAAACTGGAATACGGTCGGTGTTCTACCCACAAGGGCAAACCCATCGACGGGGAGTCGACGATCTCCTATGCGCTTCTCTGTGGCGTTGGTCTGATGGCGTATGGAAATTCCCCGTCGATAGGCTTCCCAATCCAACCACTGGTCAGCGAGATGTTTGTAGGGGGTACGTACGGACACCAACAATTCCGTACTGGCCGCACTGACTTCCTCTAAATACTCCATCATGCGGGTAATCAACTCATGGGAATGCCCGGTGGACACGAAACAGACGGGTGCAGCGTCATAGCCGGGTACGTTGGTAGAAATGCTCACACTGAGGGGAATATGACGCTGCGTCCACTGCGTTTTCGCTGAGAACATGTCCATGGGTTCCAACAGGGCCTCGAAATCGTAACACGCCCGGTAGGGAAAATAACGGTCCTCCTCCGGTATGATAAGACCCTCATCGGCCAGCTCTTGGAAAATAGTGGGCGTATTATGGTACACACCACCAGGAAATTTTCGCTTCACACTGTTGTCACAAATCTTCTCGTGCCGATGTAAAAGCCCAGAGTGGTGAAACACCCGATGGCATTAGGCACAACTGTAGGACTGGGCGTACAGGCTCATATCGTGGATCAGCGAAAAATGACTCACCCCATTGTCGTCGAAGACATTGACTTTCATCGTAGATGCATACCGTTCTGTTGAGCGATGAACCAATTCAGCCACAAATATGTCATCCTCGCATCGTAATCGGTATACAAAGATATTGATGTTGAACAGAGTTTCCACGACATCCAAATACTTAAAGGGGACTCCACGGAACTGCCGCTCATCCAGGTCTTGCTCCTGTAAATACTGTCTCCAATAGCCATTGGCCACTTTCTCACAACTCTTGGGATTACACTCGTCCACATGCACGGCCAAACACCGAAACAGACATTTCCGGTCTTTGTAGGGACCATGTACACCTCCCGTTAACGCATACAGTCCGTTTCGATGAAGCAGCCAAGGTGGCAGTATAACAGGAGCACCGATAGGATGATCTCTCATTTTGGTGACGAAAAATGTGACGTTGGTGACCATTTCCACAAGCCATTTGGTATTGGGGCGTTGCAACCGGGCCCATTCCAATGGGTCCAACGTAGTCAGTTGGTCGATGAGTGGCTCCAGAGAAATCGCATCCGTCACCGTGAACGGCTGGTCAAACACATAGGTATTATTGCTGGGGTAATAATACCGCA
The DNA here is from genome assembly GCA_036873755.1 of Hanleya hanleyi. Lineage (NCBI taxonomy): Eukaryota > Metazoa > Mollusca > Polyplacophora > Lepidopleurida > Hanleyidae > Hanleya > Hanleya hanleyi. The sequence goes on from JAVTVY010025430.1 coordinate 70,068, forward strand.
ACTAGTCCGTCTCTTTGTGCCGTAAGATGTAACCGAATGCCATATTCAACTTGAAAACTGTCACCTGGTCTGTGAAAATGTTCTCGGCATAGGTAGAAAGATACGTGAGGTCCTGCAGTCGAAAGTTATACAAGTTAAATAGACGACGGTGACGGTGAAAACAATGGCGTATGGTGGTCCAGTGACGTCGATAAATGTCACTCACACGCTCGTCTTGGGGCAAGACTTCAGCCGGAGGTGCTGCTGGGTCCCCTGGAAAATCTTCTCCACGTCTCATGCTGCAGTGAGGCCAATAGCTCCTCTCGTCAGAGTGGTTCAGGCTGGTAGGCTGGTCAGGCAGGCAGGTGAGATAGCTCCGTTCGGCAGTCCGATGAATGCAGCAAAACACTAAAAAATTCTCCCTTTTATACGTTTTTTCGTGACATTCGGGTGTTTTCGGTATTCTCCGTGTGTCTTTTCGGTATTCTCCGGGTCTTTTCGGTCACCCCCGGCACTCTCCGGTGATCACATTCGGGTCTTTTCGGTCACCTCCGTGTGTCTTCGGTCACCTCCGGGTCTTTTCGGTCACCTCCGGCACTCTCCGGTGATCACATTCGGGTATTTTCGGTCAACTCCGGCACTCTCCGGTCACCTCCGGGTCTTTTCGGTCACCTCCGGCACATCTTCACGGACCTCAACGAACTCGCCGTGCCTCTTCGGTATTCTCCGTGTCTCTTCGCACACCTCCGTCACATCTCTCGGTACCTCCCGGCACATCTTCACGGACCTCACCGAAAAGACACGGAGGTTAACGACATTGTGGGGAAAACCCAGTACAAGCTCCCACGGACCTGACCGAAGAAATACGGAGGTGAACGACATTGTGGGGAAAAACCCAGTACAAGCTCCCACGGACCTGACCGAAGAAATACGGAGGTGAACGACATTGTGGGGAAAAACCCCAGTACATGCTCCTCTCACCGAAAAGACACGGAGATGAACGACATCCCCACAGACAGGTCAGTACATCTCCTATCATCCTCACAAGTCACGCCCCATTCACCCAAACCGGAAGTGACGTCATACAGAGGTCACGCTCCATTCACCCAGACCGGAAGTGACGTCATACGGCACAGCGCCCCCTGGCGGATGCAAGAGTTACCTCCCTGGAAAACGTTACCGGATCGGTGTCCTACCTACTACTCACCTAGTCCCAAGTGCGCATCCCAGCGTAGCTACGCATTTTTTTTTTACTACTCCTGACGTTGCAAATGACGTCACCTAGTCAATGATGGACATATGCCTCCAATGTCCACACGTTCACCTCTAACGGCCAGTATATAGGAGTGGACGTTTCGCTCATCCTAGTGCGCGCTCGGGCAAAAGGCTTTCTCTGCTTGTAGTGACATCACTGATGACGTCGATCTGATTAAAAGCAGATCTAATAAAAAGCGCTCCCTCACAGGTCCCCCGCTATGGACTGGTGTATAGTCTAGAGATAAGCATGTCCACAGGCAGCACCTGTCATTGGGTGATATTCAGATAAAGTGCTGATGGCTTAATATCGGTGAGTGAGTCCCAAATATTGTCTGTAAATTTCACGCAAATCCTTCCCGTAATTAACGCGCGTTGACAAAATTCACGGCTAGTTAAATTCGAGTATTGTCTTCAAAGCGGAACGAGTAAAATCGGGCACCCCCGGTCGGCCTTGTTTCATTGAAATTGGTACTGAATAACAACATGTTTTCATACCGCCTTAGTGATTACTGACATATTGTGATGAATCATAATGTCCAGGATTGATTCGTCTGATGTCAGTAGCCTAAAGTAGAGATCTTTTAATGAAATCATGTCATTTAAAATTGCGCGGGATATGGAAAATAATTACTTACTCCTAACCTACAGAAGCCACCGATGATATGTTAGTAGTTTATAAAAGATCACTGCGGTCGTATTGACACCAGAGGACCCCACCAGTCTTGTGACGTCACTTCCGGTTCCGGTCACGTGACCGGAAGTGCCTTTGACCCCTGCGCATGCGCACAATACCGGATATTAATAATGGTGAGCAGGGGTCAAAGATCACTTCCGTTCACGTGACCGGAACCGGAAGTGACGTCACAAGACTGGTGGCGCCCCCTGGTGTCAATACGACCGCATCAATAACGACCGCATCAATTTCAATAATAAAACCAGATCAACTTTTACAACACGTCACAGTCGCGTGACCTCCGCAGCGCCCCTTGTCGGAAGTAGTCCAGAAGCGCCCAGATCACCTTTTCAATAATAAACCAGATCAACTTTACAATACGTCACAGTCACATTTGAGGTCAACGCATCTCAAGGGCTCATTTGTACATTGTAGCACATCAACACAATCTAACCATATATACAAGGGTCAGTCAGCGTATGCGTCATTCGGCATTTCGTCAACCATGTCACCAGTCCTACGAGCCGTTCTTCCCCTTACTTCTGAGGTGGGGCTACATGTCTATGAGGATAAAGTCACCATCGTGGAAGACCGTCAAATTTGGTTACCCTACACCATGATGGCTGGACCAAATTTAAACGTGTGTTGAGCGGAGAACTAGATGGGAACCTCATACACATCGACAACGCCAACTACGTACACCGTGGATCCTTCTTTGCACGTGTGGGGCGTTACCACGATCCTACGCAAAGCTTCATCCTAGACCCCGATCTTTGGGCGGCCTTGGAGAAAGTGGTGCCTATTGTGGACCAGCTGTTTACACCGGACTAGCGGTCAGCTGTTCAGTTGGGGTGGGCTCGTGCTATTGAGGACGCACTGGCCGAGCCAAGTGAACAAATTATCAAAGCCACCAATGAAGCGGAGCCAGACGACGATGCCATAGACTATCCGCCTATGCTCAGTCAACCCAGGGTGCCTTTATATAAAACGAAGGACAGTGATCGCCTGCATCATTCAATATGAAGAGCTGGGAGAAGGTGTTGGATAATTTATACTACAGCCCCGGGAGTCCGGCTGCGTATAGTGCATCGTCTGCCCTCTATCGAGCGGCCAAGCCCCAGGGTATACAACGCACCCAAGTCCGAGATTGGTTAAAAAATACAAGACACCTATACCTTACATCGAGCTGCCCGCCGCCATTTTCCACGGAACCGGGTCATCGTGGGTGGTATAGACGCCCAATTGCAAGCGGATTTAGTCGATATGTGCGCATTTGCCAAACACAAAGATGGGAATCGGTATATCTTGACGTGCATCGATATTCTGTCAAAGTATGCGTGGGTGGTGCCCGTCCGGATGAAAACCGGGGAAAATCTCGTAGCTGCGTTCAAGGCAGTTATACGGATACATACACCCTTATCTATATTACATGGTCTAGTGCGTATACACACATGAGTATTATCGTCTTGGTATATAACACTATCCACTGAATGTAGACAATGCCAGATAGTATTTTTTAATGATGAACGACCGCAGAACGCTCATCCGTATACATCGTTGAGTATTATCGTCTTGGTATATAACACGGCTCACTGAATGTAAACAAGGCAAGATGGCGACAGCACAACGATCGTCCTACGCTGGTCCAAGATGGTGATTTTCAAGATGGCGGCCGCACAACGATCGGCCTAGGGTGCACTCCACACTTGCCACGGTTTCGCACAGTGGCCCCTCCCTAATTTTATAATAAGAAAGGTCGCTCGATTTTGACAGCATGGTAATTCTTCTTACCTTTCTACTAACTGATGTCTACCTTTTCTCCAAACGAGGATATAACAGTTGCTTGTTGATCGCACCCACTCGCCACTACAGAGTTAATCGTGTCCGGAATTGAATATTTGGCGGGTCAAAATCAGCACTTTTTCGGGAAGCGAAAATGATGATTCCTATATAGCGACAAAATTTTACAAAAAACGAGTAGCTCGACCCCCTGTTTTTTCGCCATTTTAAATTGTCCTTTGGACAGGAAACGTTTTAATACACATAAAAAGAAAATCATTTCATACATTTCCTCTGGGTTGCGGGTAGAATTTGACACATTTTTATATATTTTATGGAGTTTTTCAGAAAAGTTGAAGAAGGTTTAAGGAGGATTGCACGTCTTTCCTGTTCAATTTCCATAGCTCATAAGTCTCCTGAAATAATGGCACGAGTGTGCCCATTTAGAAAATATATACTTTTACAGGGTTTTTGTTAAAGTGATCGTAAACCCTCAAGTAATGTTTCCATCAAATGAAAGACCATTGCGAACAGTGTCAGAAAATATTTATTTAAATTTTTTACGATTTTATTACACTGAGTAAAAGGCAATTAAAGAATGGTATTCTATGGTGGTCTGTTGCAATTATATTTAGGTCCAGTGACGTCACACTGCCTTAATACATATATTTCAAACTTCGTATGCACTTTCCAATGCTTGATTCAAGCTTAAGTTATGTATACTTTGAGTTTCAACACAGACTCACTGTTCCAATGTGCATGTTCCAAAGTCGGGGAAATTAAATGCAAGATTTAAGTTGACTTGACACTTATGAGTCACCATCTCCCAGATTTTGGTGAAACATGCACATTGGAACAGTGAGCCTGTGTTGAAACTCAAAGCTCTTGAATCGGAAAACTTGAAAAGATAGCATCTAGCGAAATATGTATTAAGACGATATTGTTTGTCACTGAACACAAATCTGTTCAATACAATTATATAAAATCTACATAACAATTACAGTTTCCCTCAGTAATAAGATCGTAAAATCAGTAAATATTTTCCCACACTGTTTGCAATGGTCTTTCATTTGATGAAAACTTTACTTGAGGGTTTACGATCACTTTAAAGATTTTACATCTATTTATGGCCGAAGATCCGAACCCATACCTGTTTTTAGCCGCAAATCATTTAGGTGTGGAATGCACTCCTACGTTGGCCCAAGATGGCGATTTTCAAGATGGCCGTCGCTACGTTTGACCTACGTCGCTATAGGTCATCGCGTACGTTGGCATGACATCGATTTCGCGCGTCTGTGATTGGCGGATGAAAAATACGTTGCTGGTACGTCGGTCCTGTGCTCTATAAATAAGCACGGTTTTCGAGATCTGTATCCGTTTACGAATAATCTACATGACAAACAGTATACGACCACTACAGTCGGGACAGCCGTTCCAAGCATGCAACAAGAAGTATCACCGCTCGCCAGGAATGCAGACCCCGCTGATGACGGAAATTTTACCACAGAGCCCGACGAACCGCCCATAGAAGTATTACCGATACAACAAGCTGTGCGTACAATCCATCAACGTCATTGGCCTACTATTCGGCGCTGTTTTCACCGCCATCACCCGATATTGGACTTGTACAATTTCCGGTTAGAGGAAAACACCCGGCTTCCCCAGTACGCCTATACTATTTTCGAGGACCAAGCCACGGCCTTCAAATCACATTTGGGTATTTACTACGGCATAAGGAGACGGACCAGCTCCGGTACTTTTACCCTAATAACAATACCCTCGTGTTCGACCAGCCCTTCACCATTACGGATCGGCCGCCCCTGGACACGGTACTGGAACAACTAGAAAGCTTGGATAGTTTGGAATGGGTCAGACAACAACGCCCCAACACCAAATGGCAAGTGGAGATGACGACAAATCCATCTCCCGGACTGGTTGAAAAGGCGGAATGGCATGCACGCCTTAGTAGGCGGAAGCAATGGGCCCTACACCGATCGGAAATACTTGTTTCGCTGCCTGGCTATCCATCTCAATCAGGCCCGGCCAAAAGATTGTGATCGAATTGCCAACCAGTATTGGGAAAAATACTTACGCGAACAGAACATGAAAAAACAGCACTTCCGCGGGGTCCCGTTATCACAACTGAATGTAGTGGAAAGCTTGTTCCACGTTAATATTGTCGTGTACAGTCTAGCCCAACACGTGGATGATGACAACAGCACCGAGGCCCCACAACTCGTAGCCCGACTCGTGCATCGTCCCCGGGGAAGTACGACACATCCATGAAATTGAATTTGTACCAGACGGACACTGACGGGCATTTCTCGTGCATTACGGACATGAATATGTATGCCCACTCATACAGTTGTAGTAAATGCCATCACGTGTTCAATCATTCCGGTCACTTACACAGTCACGAGAAAACCTGTGACAAGACCAGCAAACGAAAATTTCCCGGCGGCGTATTCCACAACACATCCACCATATTTGAAGACCTGGCGGATGAAGGCATTGCCGTTCCCATGGACCACCAATATTTCCCGTACCGAGCCTGCTATGATTTTGAAGGTATCGGCCAAAACCCAATGGAACCAGCGCCACATTCCCTTAAGTGTGAGTATTCACACCAACGTGCCCGAATATGACGCGGCTTCGGTCTGTTTCGTCTCTAACGGTGACCCCCATGAACTGATTACTCGAATGATGGACTACCTGGAGACCCTCATTCAAGTCAGTGCGGCCCATCTCGCCTCCACGATCTACCGTGATGTTTTAGCAGCACTTAATGCGCGTATTCCAACATCGGGTCAAGACGACACCGACACTGAGGATGAAGAGGATGTTCCTGACAAACCACCGAAACCCTACGCCCAGAAACTCAAGCTCCGTTTACTGGAACATTTGAGTCAATTACCGATCCTCGGATTTAACTCGAGAAGGTACGATTTAAACTTGATCAAAGAATTTTTGTATCCCTACCTCGCTAAAGCCGGGAACATCAAACACATGATTAAGAAGACGAACAACCACATCGCTCTATCCACGACTTCACTCCGATTCTTAGACGTACGGAATTACCTGGCGCCGAATTTCAGCTACGATCAGTGGGTGAAAGCCTACGACTGTGCCCAGAGGAAAAGCTGCTTTCCATATAACTACATGACCAGTATCGACCGTCTGGACGAACCGCAACTTCCACCCCAAGAGGCCTTCTACAACGATCTCAAAGGAGAAGCAATATCCGACACCCTCTATAGCGAACTTCAACAGGTGTGGGCCCGTGAAGGTATGCAAACTCTCCGAGACTTCCTCGTCTATTACAACAATCTGGATGTCATCACTTTTCTGGAAGCTACCGACAAAATGGCCGCCTTCTACCGAGATATGGGTGTCGGCGTATTTAAAGAATATGTAAGCATCCCCGGTCTGACCCTGCGGTATATGTTCCAGGATTTACCCACTTTCTTCGCTCTCATCGACCAGAATGACGCCGACATGTTTGACTGTTTGAAAGGAAATATCGTGGGCGGACCCAGTATTATATTCCATCGGTACCATGAGAAAGAGCGGATCCGCATTCGAGGGGGAAAACAGCGTCAGAAAATAATCGGATTCGACGCAAACGCCCTCTACCTATCGTGTTTGGGCAAACCAATGTCGGCCGGTCATTATACGCGGTGGCTCCGTGAGGTTCGGGATTTCAAAGCACAGCGATCTACAAAATACAAGCGTCCAGTCCGTCATTCATAATTCAGCCCTCGTCGATTAAAGAATAACATCAAGCAGAACAATAGCTGGATTGGGAAAGTCAGCGACGAGGCGTCACTATCCGGCACCAAGGCAACCGCACGGAAAAACGAATTGGAGATCGGCGCCTTCCCGTGGATGGATTTGCCATCATCAATACAATTACAAGCGTCTAGTCCGTCATCCATAATTCAGCCGTCGTCCATTAGAGAATATCCGCGTCCATAATCCAAAGACCTATTCCATATTCCATATAACAGTATTAGCACCAAATTCAAAAAGACAATCATAGTATACATAAACATAGGCTTGTTTCCTGCAAGAGAGAAGCGGTCAACAGTTTTCAATGATGCCGGCAAGACATCATGATGTTCCAAAAATATCAAATCCGTATCGCTGATCAGTATTCTTAATCCATAATTCGTTGTAAAGTCGTCATCTAAAGAATGATGTATCTCAGTCACGCTTTGATTGTGACTGTTCATATGAGTACCATGAGGATCTTGAAGTACATGGGTTCATACGGCCCCTACCGACCGTGTTCCAGTTCCATGGCTGTTATTGGCACGGCCATGAGTGTTCGTTCGCGGGAGGGCGTTATAACGAGCGCCGTGGACTGACCCCGGTCGCCTTACGTAACGAAGTAGATGAGAACCGTGACTACATCCGGGGGTTAGGGTACGATTACCACGAGATGTGGGAATGTGAATTCCACCACATGCAACGCCGTCGACCCGAGTTGTACACCTTCATACACGCCCACGACCGGCTGCTGGATTACCGGACTATTATCACCATGGCCGACATCCTACGCACTGTTGAGACGGGAGACCTCTACGGGTTCGTGGATTGTGATGTTCACGTCACTGACCGCCTGGAAGGGAGGTTCGGCGAATGTCCGCTCATCTTCAAAAACACGGAGGTGGGACGCGACGACATAGGGGACCATATGCGCGCACACGCCGAGGAACACAACTACCCAACACGACCTCGACGTATGTTGATAGGCAGTATGTGGGGTGAAAATATCTTGCCGGGCACTCCTCTACTACGTTGGTACATGAGGCACGAACTGGAAATTACCTAGATCTACCAAGTCATAGAATTCACCCCCGAAGCTTGTTCAACGCAGGTCATGGTAAGGATAGGCCTCAGTTCTTCAGACAGCTTGTCGTAAGAGCCGACTAACTGGGGCGCCCGTTGGGTTCCCGGGTGTGAAAAGGAATAGCACCACACCCGTGTGGTTCCCGGGTGTGAAAAGGAATAGGACCCAACGTCGTGATATGACTGAAATATAGTTGAAAGCGACGTTAAATCATATTCACTCACTCACTCACCCGAAGCTTGTTTCGAGAATTTTGCGAACGACGTGACCACTGCCCGTCACGAAAGCGAAGCCGACCCCAGTAAAGCCATCATCGGTGAAACGATGAAGTTGCTTGGCAACAGCGGATACGAAAAAACAGTAACCAACCAGGACCGCCACGTCATCATGAACATTTGTACCACAAAACAAGCCCGCAAACGCTTGAATTCGTCCCTATACCGACACATGGAGATGATTGACGACACCACCGACGAGGTCATCTCAGCCAAAAAGACCATAACATACAACCTACCGCTACATATCGGGTGCATGGTGTACCAGCTGGCCAAGCTTCGGATGCTGGAGTTCCTATACGATTTCATGGGAGTGTATTTCAACCAATCAGATTGGCAACTTATAGAAATGGACACCGATTCTGCATACATGGCCGTCTCCAATCAGGACTGGGAATCGCTCGTGAAACCGGAACTACGAGCCCAGTATGAAGCGGAAAGAGATGAATGGCTGCCGAGAAAAGACAATTACAACTATGATAAAAGGACCCCTGGCCTCTTCAAGTTAGAATGGAGCGGTGAGCCCATGATCGCCCTATGTTCAAAAACATAATATTGCGATGGTGGAGACAACAACAACACATTCAGCTGCAAAGGAGTCAGTCAGTCGCAGGGATATTAATATCACCAAAGCCCTGTACCTCGATGTACTCCAGAGCCAGACCAGTGCCAGTGGTACCAACAAAGGATTCCGTATCATCGAGAACCAGATGCGCTCGTACACACAGGAGCGGGACGCCTTCACGTACTTCTACCCCAAGCGCAAAGTTCTCCCAGATGGTGTGACTACAACGTATCTGGACATTTAGAGTGATAAATATGAACTTACACTGCGAATATTTCACTGGACTTCTAATGTTACAATAAGGCAAATAACTGTTGTATATATGTTGTATAAACGTTAAAGTATAGATGGCCTTACACTGGATTTCAAATGTTATAATAAGGGGAATAACTGCTGTATATATGTTGTGTTCTCTGTTATAAAATGTGTTTTTCCTGCAACATTGTGAATTTGGGTTCTTTTTTCATACGGTAGTTAACCAAGGTTAAAATGTGCCGAAGTGGCCATTGGCCATTTTGAGGTCCGTTTGACCTAACATCAAGGTTAAACTCTAGTATATTGACGTACTTCCGATAGGGGGCGCTGCGGAGGTCACGTGACTGTGACGTATTGTAAAAGTTGCTGTGGTTTATTATTGAAAAGGACAGCGGCGGTCGTATTCTTGTGACATCACTTCCGGTTCCGGTCACGTGACCGGAAGTGACCTTTGACCCCTGCGCATGCACATGGGTCAAATGTCACGTGAGCGGAACCGGAAGTGGCGTCACAAGACTGGTGGCGCCCCCTGGTGTCAATACGACCGCAGCGGTCTTTTATATACTACTTATGTCTCTCCGGGCTTTACTTCAACGTCCACCCAACATCCATGTTCCATCTGCCACGGCGCTGCTTCCAGTGCGCTACCAGATCATATCCACGGATTCTCTACTACTAATGACTACACCGATGACGTCACATGACCCCCTCTGTCACCCCAGGTCACACAAACCCACATCCACATCACCCCCACTGCACTCCATGACCGGAAACACGTGACCTCAGGCCTAAGTTACAACCCACCGCTAGGGCATAAACGCCACCGCATGATGATAAGAGATTTCACGGCTCCTACTATTTCCCCACAGCGCATGGTCCGTTTCACAGGTTCACGCCACTTATGTCCCTGCCCTCAGTAGCGGAAATTGACCTATGACGTTTACAGTAACATCCACGAACACGCGGTTCATTTCGACTGGTTACCTTTACAGGGGAGGCAACCAGTCTATCGATTCAGTTAATTCCCACCGAACAATCCCCTCAGTTTTCCACTTGAGTGAACTACTTTAAGTTTTCGTATTCTTACTCATATCAACTGGGAAAATGATCTCCAGAACATTCTTTATATCGCTATGGTCAACCGAAATGTAACACATAATTGAAAAGTTCAACAAATACCGCTTTTAGTATGTTATGATTTCACTACCGGCGGTGTGCGCTCGGGTGGGAATCCTGTCCGAAAATCTGACTGGTGGCTGGGTATTATTAGGACCCAGAGAGGTGGTTGCTCTACTGATTTTTGTACCGCGACTACAGCGATTGCATCATATTCATTCCGAAAGAGAAATGGTTTTATTTCTGTCTGTACAATAGTTAATCTTCATAACTGGAAAGTTTATTGGCCACATTGTAAATGAAAAAAGAATTTTTGAAAATTCTCATTACACATCGCCTGAGTAATGTTGATTCTATGACCTTTATTCCGTCAGCTTGACCAGGAAATTGTACATACTATAACTCATTTAGTGTTATGTCTTAAAGTAGAAGCCAGGCTTCCTGGCAATTATGTTATTAGTGGCTGCGAAATATTGGAAATATGTTTTTCTCAAGATGTGCCAGACCAATTTACTACATAGTTATTGAGCACTTTTATTGGTGTATAACCAAATAGAGCATCGAGCGGATGTTGCGAATGGTGGGCCGACTCGTTTCAAAAGTAGAATAGTACAGAAGGGGGGTAAGCCAATCGTCGAACGGTTTACGTGGAGATTTGAGTAGGTTCCCTTGATCACAACACATTCTTATCCCATTCACACCCCGTGAGATAAGAATATATTGTTTTCAATGTTATGGAGATCAGGGTATAGTAGAAGAAATAAAACTTTATGAACTCGGGTTTTTTCCGGCTTAACATCGATGGAAATGACTTTTATGAGAGAAAATTAAAAATAAATTGACATAAAAAGAATAAGTCCAGATCATGACATTGAAGTTGAGGTTATGTAGGGCTGTAAATTCACCACAATCTTGTTCATAAATATCGACATCGGTACATCTCAGTTGTGAGCATTCTCAAAGAGAGTTGTATCTACCCGCACGCGAAGTTAGCGCACGACATAACTTAATTACGGCCATTACCTTCAAGTTAACAGAAAAAAATTACAATCCTCCCAGAAAATAGTAACATTGACCTGTTTTGGTAACACTTCCCTTCGCTGCTCTATTTTCCTAATTTCCCCGTTCCTACTCTCTGAGAAAAGGTTGCAAGCTGTGTTCTGATAACAGTTGTTCTCCTGCCCTGATCTGAAAAAACAGGTAATTATACCTTGTTTTGGTAAATTTCCCTCTAATTGCCTTTTCCACTACCGTTCTCTGAGAAAAGGAAACAGAGCCGTGTTTTGGTGAATGCAAAGTTACCAATTGAGGTAGTATTACCTTTTCTCCGAGAAAGATAGTATCAAAAAAGCCAAAGTTACTAAGTCACGGCATTGTTACCTTTTCTCAGAAGGGGATGTGTTTTTTCTCGGTAGAGGTTAGTCAGACCCTTAAAGATGCTGCATCTGAAGACTCCGATGGAACTTCAAGAAAATTCACAGCAAATGTCCTACATGTTTGAGGGGACAAGGATTTCCTCTCATCATATTTGTGCAAGACTCAAACTACACGTCACCAGATATATATGACTGATGAAGTACCTGTATATGTTCTTCACGACCGGATCCCTCCTCACATTATCCAAGAAGTCAAAGATCATCTCCATGAACAGCTGGATAAAGGGGTCATCAGGCACAGCTCATCGAGTTATGCGGTACCTGTTTAATCAGTACCCAAGAAGAGTGGCGATCTTCAAATATGATGGGAGCGACCTACATTAGACTCGAATTCAGCATACAGTCAAATAGAGGTCGAGGAAAGTGATAAGCCGAATACTGCCTTCATGGCTATATTTCCGTTATTTGAACTTAACAGGATAGCGGATACATTGGGCTCAGCAAGCCACCAGCGACATTTCAGCGACTGATCGAGACGGGTAGTGGTAGACTGAACTGTACCGACTATGCCAAACAACTCCGCTTGTTTCTTGGATCTGCGTCTTATTATAGACTTTTGTTGAGAAATTTGCTACAATCGCCGTTGTATGAACTGATCAGCAATGTGGAGCAGTGAAAGGTAGAAAACAGAGGTCAAACAAGAAATGTAGTATTGAACCAGCCGTGTCAAGAAGCATTTGAGTGCCTGAAAGGTTTTGGCGTTTATCCACTTCAAACAGTTATTTGCCTTGGACGTAGACGGGAGTAATAAGGGTTTGGGCGCTGTTTAGTGTCAACTACATGATGGTAAGTTTTGTGTGATAGATTATGCTGCACGAGGACGGAGGGAGGAGGGCTGAGTACTCCAGCCAATGGAATGAACTGTTACCAGTGAAATGGGCACTACGCGATAAGTTCAGATCTTACCTGCTCAAAGGCAGTTTGTCGTATTCACCAACAATAATCCGTTGACATAAGTGATGACCAACAGCAATGGAGCAGAGATGGGTCAACGACCTCGCAAGTTTGTATTCCACCTTCGTCTATCGAGCAGATGAACAGAAAGTGAGTGCGGATACCACTTCGCGTCTTCCTGGTGACACCACGTCAGATGACAACATCGCGGAACCCTGGGATAACTTAGAGGCACAGATGAACAGTATCCTCCAGGCGAGCCCGTTGCCACCAGAGCTGCACGAGGCTACATTACAGTCAACCTATGTACAGTGGAATATGATAGAGGCGATTGACCAAAAGCGCCAGTGTCAACTGGAACGTCAACAGGTGCGATCCTGAACTCGTGCCCAAGTATCGGATGGAAGATCCAATAGTTGGGCGGCTTATACAATACCGCAGCATTGGTAGACGTCCAACTCGTAAGGAAAGATCCAAAGAGTCAGAAACGGTTTTGGGTCTATTGAAGTAGTGGAACGAAGTGCAGTGCTCTGTATCGACGAATAACTATCAGTACTAGTGAGACAATTCTGCAGGTTATGTTACCAGCGTGTCTGTTGGATAAGGTGATGCACTACTTACATGATGCGGTTGGACATCAAACCTCTGAAGCCTTGATCAGAAAAATTCAACACAACATTAAAAGGATGGTGGAAAACGATGCCTGCGAACTGACAATAAATGATATGACCTCACAGATAAATATACTGACTGCAGATTTCTAAAAACATCACAAGAATCAAAACTGATCCCTGTGAACATTTGTATCTCAGTCACACTTTTATTGTAGCTGTTCATGTGGACTTCTTGAAAGATATGCCCACACGGCCCCTAGCACTGTCTTGCTATTAGCTGCAAAGTTTAGAGCAATGATGTAATAGCCCTATTAAATCATCAGATGGAAAATTATGTGACCGTCAGATAGAAAAAAACGGCTTCAACGAAGGAGTATTATAGAATGCAAGTTAGTATTTAGAACAGAGACCTGTGAGGCTGCGAAGCGTTTCATTGGGTCAAGATGTTGCTTCCTTGATATGACGAAATAGCTTCGACAGTACATCGATAGCTGTCAGCGATATATGCACTGTAGAGGTCCCTATAGGCCTGTGAGGACAACCGTTGGAAGGTTGCATGCGACTCGACACCTGGATGTTGTCTGTAGACTGCTTCACCCTGACTGATAAATCGTACATTTGAATCGAGGACGCAATCGTGATATCTGCCTCGCCGTCGCTGAACCGAACCGCGATCAGATGACAGTTACAGCAGGAATGCGTGAGTGGCTTGTGCGATATGGATCCCTCAGTGACCAGGGTAGGTCGTTTGGCGCGAATGTCATTTCGAACTGTGTAACTGTATGGGGTAAAAGATCAGGACAACGCCTTACCACCTCCAAGGCAATGGGCAAGCAGAAATATACAACCGAACATTCCATGACCTCCGTCGCATCTCACCAGAAAACCAAAAACGCCGTTGGGCTGATTACAATCATCTATTATAGCAAGCAAGCACAGGCTATTTTCCGTATAACCTTCTGTTCATGTGGAACCACCCAATCAGTCGGGCAGTTGCTTGGAATAGGCCAACCGGGTGATATAGATGACCTTGACGAGGATACAACAGATGAGTTGAACGGCGAATGGATTTTAACACACCAGACTCTCTTGTGGAATACAAGCGTCTAGTCCGTCATTCATAATTCAGCCGTCGTCCATTAAAGAATATCCGCGTCCATAATCCAAAGACCTATTACATATCCATATAACAGTATTAGCACCAAATTCAAAAAAGACAATCATAGTATACATAAACATAGGCTAGTTTCCTGCAAGAGAGAAGCGGTCAACAGTTTTCAATGATGCCGACAAGACATCATGATGTTCCAAAAATATAAATCCGTATCGCTGATCAGTATTCTTAATCCATAATAATCGTTGTAAAGTCGTCATCTAAAGAATGGTGTATCTCAGTCACGCTTTGATTGTGACTGTTCATATGAGTACCATGAGGATCTTGAAGTACATGGGTTCATACGGCCCCTAGCCCCGGGTTAAGCGGAATTAGACACAAGTTACGAAACGGAACGCCATAGATCTTGCACGCTACGTTCGTATTTTGCTATCAGCATGCGATATGTATCGCCAAATTTGAGAAACTTTGAGTGCAGACGCTTGGAGGAATAGCCCTGTTTTATAAGTTTCTGCAACAATGTTTTGTGACGTTGATTGAAATCGTCACAATTAGCACAGGGTCTAACAAATGCTACTAGGCGAGATATGTATACGCCATATGCAGGTCCCACTGGAATATTACTGTCCAGAAAGGGATAGTTTACGATGTCGAAATTGTAATCATCTCTTTTGTCATAAAGTCGACGAGAGAGAAAGCCCGCTTCATTATTGTAGAGATATAGATCTAAATATGATGTGCCTGTAGGACTATCTGTAGTTTCCTTCAAATCCAGTGAAGGTGAATATATATCCTTCACTGCGTCATTTATATAGCGATTATCCACAGCGAGAAGATCGTCTATATAGCGTTTGGTGAATGAGAAGGAACGGGCTTTGAATGGATCGGTTTTTGAAAGCGCCTGCATATAGTCATATTCATAAGAGAACAGATACAGGTCAGCCAACAGGGGTGCACAATTAGTACCCATTGGAATACCTATATGCTGCTGATATATTGTGTTGCCAAATTTCACATAGATATTTTAATGAGAAATTCAAGCAACTCTATAAACAAAGAAACATCCCATGAATGATATCTCTTGTATGTAGTCGAGCTAAAGAATGCTTTATGGCTTCCGACATTAATATATCTACGATCAGTTTTCTTGAACACAGATACTATTAATGAACTTAGACGGTCAATAAGGTCCTGATGAGGGATTGTAGTATAGAGAGTCGAGAAATCCCATGTGGATACATGTCTGTACGGTATGTGACCTTTAGCATCAAGTTCCTCCGTAAGACATTTTGAGTTTTTTAATATCCACATACATTCAACGCCAGAGTTTTTAGAAATAGTGGCGCAATACCTTTCCCAAAATGCTTTTACCTCCTGAAGGGCCCTCGTCAATTGGGTTGAAAGAAGCTTGGTGGTGCAGCTTCTAGAACCAGCTATGAATCTAGCTTTGTATGGTGATTTATGCATTTTGGGAGTCCAGTATACTTTTGGTATGTCGTTATGATTGGTTGGAAGACAAATACCTCTTTCCCTGAGAAACGTTTTGTGATTGTTAAATAAATCTTCCAGAGTAACTGAAGTTTGGGAGTAAGTAGACGTATTTGATGATGATAGGTCTACACTCAATTCTTTAACCAGCACCTGGTAATAGTAATATTTACATATGCATATTATATTATTTGGAGCTTTGTTTGCTGGGACAATGACGAATTTACTCTGGAGATTTGCAAGAACTTCTTGCGAATTGAGGTTTCTCATTACTTGTTTTGCTTGGGGAAGAGTACTTCTGTCAATATGGCGGATTGTTTCAACGACCTTGCTTTTGGTGAGGCAGAACAACATGCGCAGAAGCGCCTTCAAGCAAAGACTGCAGTCAGGAGAAAGAGGCACAACACGAGAATGACGTGATACCCAGGTCTACCTCCGTTAGCACCATATCGGACGCTGCAAGATCGCGGTTGTTACTCCATGTAAGGGAGCACGAGAATTCTCTGTGTTATTATATACAGTGGATTTTCGTGACTGGTGGCTCCAGGTCTCCCTGCGTGGGATCATACATTATATTGAAACATGTACATGTAACAGCTATGGTTGGAAATATTATCAGGTCCATTGTCCCTTGTAAGACGACAGTGTTAAAACGACACTTCATAAGGTATGTATATTTTCTACAGCGACACACTAAAAACGACACTTTCATTGAATTATATATTGTACGCATGGTTGAAAATATTACCAGGGGCATTGTCACTTGTACGACGACAGTGTTAAAACGACACTTCATAAGATATGTATATTTCCTACAGCGACACACTAAAAACGACACTTTCATTGAATTATATATTGTAAGCATGTTTGAAAATATTACCAGGGGCATTGTTACTTGTATGACGACAGTGTTAAAACGACACTTCATAAGATATGTATATTTTCTACAGCGACACTCTGAAAACGACACTTTGATTAAATCATGTGACAGCAATGGTCTGTGTTATTATATACAGTTGATCAAACTTTCTACAGCGACACTGTAAAAACGACAGTTTCATTGAACCGTTAACAGTGAGGGTTGAAAATGTTATCGGTCTATTCTCAGTTCCAAGACGACAGTGTTAAAATGACACTTCATAAGATATGTATATTTTCTACAGCGACACTCTGAAAACGACACTTTGATTAAATCATGTGACAGCAATGCTCTGTGTTGTTATATACCTGTGTTGTTATATACCGATCTTCCTGATTGGTGGAGGTCTCCCTGTGTGAAATCATACATGTACATGTATCTGGGTTTTTCTAAAGACGAGACTTTTCATTGAAACATGTACATGTAACAGCTATGGTTGGAAATATTAATCGCACCATTCTCCCTATTAAGACGACAGTGTTAAAACGACACATATGGGTGAGCAGAACTATTCTCCTGCCAGAGCGACAGTCTGGGAAATGACATTTCATACGATATGTATATTTTCTACAGCGACACACTAAAAACGACACTTTCATTGAATTAGATATTGTAAGCATGGTTGAAAATATTACCAGGGGCATTGTTACTTGTATGACGACAGTGTTAAAACGACACTTCATAAGATATGTATATTTTCTACAGCGACATACTAAAAACGACACTTTCATTGAATTATATGTTGTAAGCCTGGTTGAAAATATTACCAGGGGCATTGTCACTTGTATGACGACAGTGTTAAAACGACACTTCATAAGATATGTATATTTTCTACAGCGAGACACTGGAAACAACAGTTTGATTAAATCATGTGACAGCAATGCTCTGTGTTGTTATATACTGATCTTCCTGACTGGTGGAGGTCTCCCTGTGTGAATGATACATGTACTTGTGAATTTTTCTAAAGATGACACTTTTCATTGAAACATGTACATGCAACAGCTATGATTGGAAATATTATGTGGACCATTGTCCCTTGTAAGACGACAGTGTTAAAACGGCACATGTCTGGGAGCAGGACTATTGTCCTGCCAGAGCGACAGTCTGGGAAACGACACTTCATAAGATATATATATTTTCTACAGCGACACTATGAAAACAACACTTTCAATGAATTAAATATTGTAAGTATGGTTGAAAATATTACCAGGTCTATTCTCACTTCCAAGACGACAGTGTTAAAACGACATATATGAGGAAGCAGAAATATTCTCCTGCCAGAGCGACAGTCTGGGAAACGACACTTCATAAGATATGTATATTTTCTACAGCGACACACTAAAACGACACTTTCATTGAATTATATATTGTAAGCATGGTTGAAAATATCACTAGGGGCATTTGTCACTTGTATGACGACAGTGTTAAAACGACACTTTATAAGATATGTATATTTTCTACAGCGACACTCTGAAAACGACACTTTGATTAAATCATGTGACAGCAATGGTCTGTGTTATTATATACAGTTGATCAAACTTTCTACAGCGACACTGTAAAAACGACAGTTTCATTGAACTGTTAAAAGTGAGGGTTGGAAATGTTATCAGGTCTATTCTCACTTCCAAGACGACAGTGTTAAAAACGACACTTCATAAGATATGTATATTTTCTACAGCGACACTCTGAAAACGACAGTTTGATTAAATCATGTGACAGCAATGTTTAGTGTTGTTATATACCGATCTTCCTGATTGGTGGAGGTCTCCCTGTGGGAAATCATGCATGTACTTGTATATGAATTTTTCTAAAGAAGACACTTTTCATTGAAACATGTACATGTAACAGCTATTGTTGAAAATATTATGCGGACCATTTTTCCTTGTAAGACGACAGTGTTAAAACGACATGTGGGGGAGCAAGACTATTCTCCTGCCAGGGCGTCAGTCTGTCAAACTATTTGCCCTCCCTAACCCTGCTTTGACACTCGACTTCACGTACATTCCTCCCTAACACCACTTTGACACTCCACTTCAAGTACATTTGTCCCCAACTCCGCTTTGACACTCGAATTCACATACATATCTCCCTAACCCCGACTAGACAAACTACAGACTTTGGTGGAGAAATATATTTTTTATAGCTGAAACGAACCTGAACTTGATAGTATGAAAGTTACCTAACCCGAAGTCCTAAACCCGCTTTGACACTCAACTTCACGTACATCTGTCCCTAACACCGCTTTGACATTCAACTTCCCATACATTCATCCCTAACACGACTTTGACAGTGAACTTCATATACATTCCTCCCTAACACCGCTTTGACACTCAAATACACATACATTCCTCCCTAACCCCGATTTGACAAACTACAGAGTTCGGTGGAGAAATAAGTTTTTTATAGCTGAAACGAACCTGAACTTGATAGTATGAAAGTTACCTAACCCTAAGTCCTAAACCCGCTTTGACACTCGACTTCATGTACAGTCCTCCCTAACACCACTTTGACACTCGGCTATTCGTACATTCCTCCCTAACACCACTTTGACACTCGTCTTCACATACAAGCCTCCCTAACCCTGCTTTGACACTCGACTTCACGTACATTCCTCCCTAACACCACTTTGACACTCAACTTCAAGTACATTTGTCCCTAACTCCGCTTTGACACTCGAATTCACATACATTCCTCCCTAACCCCGACTAGAGAAACTACACTTTGGTGGAGAAATAATTTTTTTTATAGCTGAAACGAACCTGAACTTGATAGTATGAAAGTTACCTAACCCTAAGTCCTAAACCCGCTTTGACACTCGACTTCAGGTACAATCCTCCCTAACACCGCTTTGACACTCGGCTACACGTACATTCCTCCCTAACACCGCTTTGACACTCGTCTTCACATACAAGCCTCCCTAACCCTGCTTTGACACTCGACTTCACGTACATTCCTCCCTAACACTGCTTTGACACTCGACTTCACATACATCTGTCCCTAACACCGCTTTCACACTCAACTTCCCATACATTCATCCCTAACACGACTTTGACAGTCAACTTCATATACATTCCTCCCTAACACCGCTTCGACACTCGAATTCACATACATTCCTCCCTAACCCCGATTTGACAAACTACAGAGTTCGGTGGAGAAATAAGTTTTTTATAGCTGAAACGAACCTGAACTTGATAGTATGAAAGTTACCTAACCCTAAGTCCTAAACCCGCTTTGACACTCGACTTCACGTACAGTCCTCCCTAACACCGCTTTGACACTCGGCTACACGTACATTCCAATCCTAACACCGCTTTGACACTCGTCTTCACATACAAGCCTCTCTAACCCTGCTTTGACACTCGACTTCACGAACATTCCTCCCTAACACCGCTTTGACACTCAACTTCAGATACATTTGTCCCTAACACCGCTTTGACACTCAAATTCATGTATATTCCTCCCTAACCCCGATTTGACAAACTACAGACTTTGGTGGAGATATAATTTTTTTCATAGCTGAAACGAACCTGAACTTGATAGTTATAAAAGTTACCTAGCCCTAAGTCCTAAACCCGCTTTGACACTCGACTTCAGGTACAGTCCTCCCTAACACCGCTTTGACTCTAGGCTACACGTACATTCCTCCCTAACACCGCTTTGACACTCGTCTTCACGTACATTCCTCCCTAACACCGCTTTGACACTCGACTTCACGTACATTTGTCCCTAACACCGCTTTCACACTCAACTTCCCATACATTCATCCCTAACACGACTTTGACAGTCAACTTCATATACATTCCTCCCTAACACCGCTTTGACACTCGGCCACACGTACATTCCTCCCTAACACCGCTTTGACACTCGTCTTCACATACAACCCTCCCTAACCCTGCTTTGACACTCGACTTCACGTACATTCCTCCCTAACACCGCTTTGACACTCGGCTACACGTACATTCCTCCCTAACACCGCTTTGACACTCGGCTACACGTACATTCCTCCCTAACACCGCTTTGACACTCGGCTACACGTACATTCCTCCCTAACACCGATTTGGCATTCGTCTTCACATACAACCCTCCCTAACCCTGCTTTGACACTCGACTTCACGTACATTCCTCCCTAACACCACTTTGACACTCAACTTCACGTACATTCCTTCCTAACTCCGCTTTGACTCTTGACTTCACGTACCTTTCTCAACATGATAGTTACGAAACGTACCTAACCCGAAGTGTCATCCTGATTCCTCCCTAACCCCACTTTGACAGCGGACTTCACATACATTCCTCCCTAACACTGCTTTGACACTCGACTTATTTCATTTTGATAGCTGAAATGAACCTGACCCTAACCCCTATCCTGATTCCTCCCTAACACCGCTTTGACACTCCACTTCATGTACATTCCTCCCTAACACTGCTTTGACACTCGACTTGATGTACATTGACTTGATGTACATTGCTCCCTAACACCAGTTTGACTCCTGACTTCACGTACCTTCTTCCCTAACAGCGCTTTCACACTTTTCACATACATTTTTCCCCAACACCGCTTTGACACTTCAGTTGAAGTACATTCCCTTCTAACACCGCTTTCACAGTCAACTTGACGTACCTTCTTGACTAACACCACTCTGACACTTTACATGTACATTCCTCCTTAACACTGCTTTAACTGTCAACTTGATGTACATTCCTCCATACACTGGCTTTGACACTGAAGTTGAAGCACATCATTCTCCCAGTATGTTTCAACATTTCATCTGAGGTACACTTTGGTGGAGAAATTATTTGATTTCGATTGCTGAAATGACCATGAATGTAAAAGTTACTAATGATACATAACCCTAAGTCCTATCCCAATTTGACACTAGACTTCACGTTCACTGCTCTCCAACACTGCCTGACAAAATATTTGAGAGTATAGCTGCTATATTCCATTTAATGTGAGTGCCCATACACTGTGCCATCATGGAAAGCATAGAGAAATAATGTCGTTTATAGACTGTCGCTTTATGAAACATACATATCTGATGAAGTGTCGCTTTAAAAAATATACATCGCTTTCAAAGTGTCGTTTTTAGACTGTCGTCATCTTACAAGTAAGAATGGCCCTGACCATATTTCTAAGCATGGCTGTATGATTCAGTGAAAGTGTCGTTATACAGTGTCGTTGTGGGAGGAGAATAGTCCTGGTACCTCACATGTGTCGTTTTAACACTGTCGTCTTATGGAGCATCCATACACTGTGCCATCATGGAAAGCATAGAGAAATAATGTCATTTATAGACTGCCGCTTTATGAAACATACATATCTGATGAAGTGTCGCTTTTAGACTGTCGCTTTAAAAAATATACATCGCTTTCAAAGTGTCATTTTTAGACTGTCGTCATCTTACAAGTAAGAATGGCCCTGACCATATTTCTAAGCATGGCTGTTCTTAGATGATTCAGTGAAAGTGTCGTTTTACAGTGTCGTTCTAGAAAATCGTTGTGGAAGGAGAATAGTCCTGGTACCTCACATGTGTCGTTTTAACACTGTCGTCTTATGGAAGGGGGTAATGCCCCTGTCGAGAGAAACTACATAATATACATATCTTTCAAACTGTCATCTTTCAAGGTGAGTGTCCACACACTGTGCCATCATGGAAAGTATACAGAAATAATATCATTTTTAGATTGTTGCTTTATGAAATATAAATATCTGATGAAGTGGCGTTTATAGACTGTCGCTTTATGAAATAAACATATCTGATGAAGTGTCGCTTTTAGACTGTCGCTTTAAAAATATACATCGCCTTCAAAGTGTCGTTTTTAGACTATGGTTCTTCTCTTACAAGTAAGAATGGCCCTGACAATATTTCTAAGCCTGGCTAGATGATTCAGTGAATGTGTCGTTTTAGAGTGTCGTTATAGAAAATCGTCCTGGGAGGAGAATAGTCCTGGTACATGTACCTTACATGTGTCGTTTTAACACTGTCGTCTTATGGAAGGGGGTAATGCCCCTATCGAAACAAACTACATAATATACATATCTTTCAAAGTGTCGTTTTTACACTGTCGCCTTACAAAGTGGGGTTATTAATAGCCCAATCTCGTGCTCCCTTACATGGAGTATGGACCAAGATCGCAGACAGATATGGTCCCAATATATTATGATGAAGTGTACACGAGTTATCGGATCAAGCACGTGGGGCATGCTGAGTTAACCCCGTTGCCCGTATAAACACTCCGCTAATCATGCATTTCATTGCGTATTGTTACAGGACTGTTGTGTATTTCTGTTCTTATGCGCTTCTCGCAGGAGGGTGTGTGTGACGGATTAGAATAGTGGTTCATATTTCCCTCAGAGTTATTCCCCCTGAAACGCTACTTCTGTGAATTGATGACATGAGAATCTTCCATACTTTTGTCCTTTTTCCCCGCAGTAATCTTAACTCCCTTGGTGTTAGTTTTTAGTTTTTCTGATAAAATCGTTGTGTCCTGTTCGAAAAGAAATCTAAGAAGAACTGCGTTGTGGGGTTGTTTCCCCTAGTTTAGGTACAAGTCAAAGACATGATACATTCAGTCGGCCGGTCAAGGACCTCAGAAGAAATTTCGATGGCATTCTTTGTTACAAATGGGTACCCATGCTAAATTAGTTCTTTGCGGGGTAGGGATCAAGGTAGGAGGGGATACCACCTGAGTTTAGGCAATTACGGTCATTTTGGGATCAATTTTGGGGCCAAATAAGGTCAAAATGGGCACAAGTCGGTTATAACTTAATGTCCACCCTACTGTTTGTTACCAATAAGTATCAAAGCTGAATTAGTTGCATGCAGTGTAGAGTTTAAGTTAGTCATAGATAACACCTTACCTATTAGTATGAAGGTTATTTTATGGTCATTTTTGGGGGCAAATGAGGTCAAAAATTGGTAAAAATCGGTTATAAATTAATATGCACAGTACTAATTGTTACGAATGGATATCCAGGCCGAATTAGTTGAATGTAGTGTAAGGTTTAGGATAGTCAGATATAACACGTTAATCATTAGAATTAAGGTCATTTTAGGGTCACTTTTGGGTCAAACGACATCAACGATATCGATGTGCAAAAATGGGTTATAAAATAATATCCGAAGTACTAATTTGTTACGAATGAGTATCCAAACTGAATTAGTTGTAAGTAGTGTACTGTTTAAATTAGTCATAAATAACACGTTAATTATTTAAATTAAGGTCATTTATATGGGATCAAAAATGGGTACAAATCGGCTATAATTTACTATCCACAATACTAACTGTTACGAATGGGTATACTGGCTGAATTAGTTGTATGTAGTGTATAGAATCTAAGATAGGCATTGTAACCATTATGTAACCAGTATGTTGTCTGTCCAGGAGTATTCAAATAGACTAAAAAAAATGACCTAACATGACAGCTATAGTGTGAAACAGCTCAGTTCTAGCAAACGCCTGCTTCGAGCTAAAAATAATACCTTTCCGTTTGGTGAATAAAATTTACGTTATTCTGTTCAATTTAAAGTTGTACTTAAAATATAAATAAAATATTCTAACAGTAACATGAAAAATCACGAATTTCCAGATGACTTCTTATGGTCGCCATTCCTCTCTTTTGATAAATTTGCGAAAATGAGCTAGAATAATGTCTTGAACCATACAAACAACAGGAAAAAGTTTGATTTTTAGATGACTCCATATGACCGCCATTTTGAATTTGACCATCAAATCTTGATCTTAGGGATATGTAAATCGATTCAAAATGGGAATAAGATTTTGGTCTATTCTTAAAGATTCATCGGTTTTGATAAATTTACACGATGAGCTAAGAATATTGCCTTGAACTATACGAGTAACAGTCGAAAGCGGTTTTCAGATGACCCTATATGGCCGCTATTTTGAATTTAACCACATTTAACACATATGAATAGATTTAAAATGAGAATAAGATGTTAGGCTATGCATAGAGCTAAGAATAATGCCTTGTACTATACGAGCAACATGAAAAAGTGTGATTTTCAGATTACCCCACATGTCCGCCATTTTGACAGAATTTTCCCTCATTTTTTACCTCATTTGACCCTAAAATGACCTCAATTCCAATCATTATCGAGCTAACCATACCAGTGTTAAAGCCATACAGTACTATAAACCAATTTAGCGTGGATACCCATGGTAACAAACATCACAATAACAATTATAGAACGACTTTTACCAATCTTGACTTTATTTGACCCCAACATTACTTTTAATGACCAAAATCCGGGTGCCATCCCCTCCCACCTTGAACCCTACGACGCAAAGAACTAATTTAGCATGAGTAACCATTTGTTACAAACAATTCCATCAAAATTCGCATTTGGGGTCCTAGTCCGGTCGTCTGTAATTGAACATCGATACCCATTGCGCCATCAACATTAAAAATGACCTTGAACGGCTAGCTCTTATCCGCTTGGTATCCACCCTTATCTTAAACTTCACTCCGTAGAACTATTTCAGTTTGATTACCCATTTCTTTTACAAAGAATGGAATAAAAACTGTTTCAAAGCTTTTCAAAACTCATATCTTTGGATCTTATTTGACCTCAATGGTCCGTCACCACGGCATGGGCGACCACTTCCCGCTGAAGAGGAGCCCAGGAAGGTCATTCCCACTGAAGAGGATCTCCGTGAGATGAAACGTACGGGAACACCACCCACCCAACTCTTGCCGAGCACCGAGACCATGTCCAGTTTGCTTGTATCTACAGTCGAGAAGGGCCTAGATATCCAGCACCCCAATTTGCCAGGAGTGTCTTGTTATCCCCCCCTATCTCGAAATACAGTGCGCACTAAAGTAATTGACAAACAACACAATACACATGAACTAAGAAAACGTTTTTCACTCACTTTGACCTAATTTGACCTCTCAATTAACCGTAAATTGACCTTAAAATTACCTCAGTTCCAATAATTAAACTACTATTCATACTTGCGTTAAAGCCTTACACTACATCAAACTAATTTAGCTTTAATACACATTGGTAACAAACATCACAATGGAAATTAATCTGGGAACGATTTTTACCAATTTTGACAATATTTGACCAGAAAAGTGGCCTCAAAATGACCTTCAAGGCCAAAAATCTGGGTGGTACAGGGGCGGCGGAAGCAATTTCAGATTGCCCCGACCAACGATCACAGCACAATTAGGCGAGGGTCCAGGGGCCACCTAGGCCCCGGAAACTCCGGGGTCCTAAATTGCAGGAGATGCATTCTGAGCTATTTCCGGCACATAAAATACCATATTAATGCTCGATAAAATTTTGAAAATGTGGGTTTAAATAAAAACTTTACAAAGTCTATTTATCACTGAAAATCAGGTTCCACTTAAAGATTCCAGTCTTCACCGCTCACAAGAAACCCGGCGGTGTGCTCTGTTTCGAGATATTCAGAAATTACCAAATATTGATAACCTGTTATCTGATAGATCGACAAATTGATCAACTGCCTTTTTCAGGTCTAGCTCGTCAGTCAGTGACATGCAACATGATCAGGTCATTTGAGTCGTGTCTGAGTCATTGTGTATCTGAGGTAGGTTTCCAGTCGCCCGAGAGCAGAAAACGATCGTTCGCTTGTTGCATTTGTGGCTGGCTATAAGAGGAGCAGGTATACGACGACAAAAATCTCGGAAAAGTATGTCCTCTCAGCTGGCGACAGAGATATTAAGGTTGACAATTATATATCCTTCATCGGAACCGACGGTGTGTCCTTAAATCTAATGGTCATCGTTTCCAGCTGAGTATCAAGTAGATCGTTCTCCAGATCTGAATGATAAAATGTTTTAACTGCCTCAAGCTGCTTTATGTAGTCTTTACCATGGCAAACACTCATCAGTAATTCTTGGAGATTACGATATTGCTTGTAACCAGGCTGGTCAAATCTGTCCTGAATTGCATTAATAATACGACCCAGGACGTCAAAATACTGCTGCCGATGCATGTCGCGAGCGGAGTTGGCACACTCCGCTGGTGCATCTCCCTGCTCTAGTCTAGCAGGCAGCCTACGTTTGCGAGGCAACTGGGATTAATCTACCTCCAAGGACTTGGCGTGCGATAGAACTTTCTCGAAGAACAAACCGAGGTCCCTGATATTTTCAAGTGTTTTGACAGTGAGTGCCGTAACTTCATGTCCTGCATGTGCAGACAGGTTCTGATTTTGAAGGTTTCTACCCAGATTATCACTGTGTCTGAGGACGAGATGCGCGAGAGAAATTCCCCAGTAGAAGTCAGATTTTTGCATTTGAGCTTGGACACCGATGATTCGTGCTGTGAGGTCCGTTTCCTTGACGAAAGACAGTGCGGCATCCCAGTATAATTGTCCAAGATGCTACGAAGCGAGTTTGCACGAACCGTCCAACGTGTAGGACCGAGGACACGAATTCCAGGAGTGTCTGGTTCCAAGTCATGTTTCAAATCGTGAAACGTGGCCTCTCGTATAGGAGAGTATTCAACTAGCTTGCATATTTCATCTTTAGCTATCCTGAATATCCGTAATAGATCAACAAGATCAGCTCTTGTGAGACTTCGTATTAGTGCCCGTCCTTTACAAATTGAGAGGGGTCGTTACAGCAATACTGCCAGATGTGATAGGCTTTGCCTAGCTGTAATGTTGTGGAATCAGAGATGCACTTTCTGCTCGAATGTAGTAAACATGATAGTCAAAGACAAATTATGTTTTCAAGCATTTGTAATATATTTCCGAGCTTTTTTCTTCTGGACACTGAAAGCCTGTTTATTACTTTAATGTCATCTAAGAACTCACATGTAGTATGTGCATTGGCCAAGTACACAGCTGATAGGTTTTCAACATATGCCAATCGGATCAGCGATACGGATTTGATATTTTTGGAACATCATGATGTCTTGCCGGCATCATTGAAAACTGTTGACCGCTTCTCTCTTACAGGAAACAAGCCTATGTTTATGTATACTATGATTGTCTTTTTGAATTTGGTGCTAATACTGTTATATGGAAAATGGAATAGGTCTTTGGATTATGGACGCGGATATTCTCTAATGGACGACGGCTGGATTATGAATGACGGACTAGACGCTTGTAATTCAGATGGAGTCACACCCATTATGTAATAATTGTTACAGCAGTAGGCTGCACTAAACATGTAGGGGCCTACTCAATACTCCGCTGCAATGAAATATTCGCAGATTTAAGAATGCTGTCACATGCAGATCTTTATGCTTATATGTCAGTTTAACAATTATGGGCAAGGCCTGAATGGGGAGTAGCATTATTTTCTTTTATGCTGTAGACAGAGATCTCAAGTGCATTATTTCGTCCTCTTATATATATACTCGTATTGAGGATAAGATAATGTGTATTCTCCAGCTTATTGTTCTCTCGTCACGATGATGATAACTAATTTGTGGTTTTGCTAGTGCCTTTAGCTGTATCTCAGCATATCTGCGCTAATAAAGAATTGAATTGTATCATATAATAAACATAAATGTGTGATCTCAAGGGAGTCATTTGTAAATTTAACCGTTTGATTGCGTCATTGCAAGCCAGATTTAAAGCATACCCATGACAGTGAGTGAACAATGCTCGAGGTTCCAATTGCATTATCACTTTTCTTGTCACTCATGTTACTGACACCATCGTAGCATTGCCCCTACACTTTGTTATGAAAAGGTTCATCCTAGATAAGACGTCAGTAGTAGGGAGAGAGCAACTGACCTCGTAACCTGATACCCTTGATCCAATTACCACAGGAGGAGCTGTTAGAGGTATCAAATTACGCTCGTAATGTGATATGGGGTAACATGAATATTAATAGGATTGATGTCACACAGACGAGTCTGGACCTGCACGTATCGAGTAACTAACCAAATAAGGTCACACATCTGCTCGTTTGCGGGTTTTGACGGGTTTAGCCCCTAGAAAGAGTATAGATCATGGATGTCATGTACAAGGTAGTTTTGAGTGTATATAGAAAGCATATGTCCGGGCGTATAGAGAATATAGAAAGAGTATTTGAATTATTGAAGCAAAAGAGAGCATTAACTAAGTCCCGGTTAAACTACGTTAATGATATCTTTACCGCGGAAGACAGGGGTGATGCTTTGTTGGAGGAAATATCAAAAAGAGGTCCATGGGCCATCAGGGCATTCGTTGCTGTATTGGAAAAGACGGGGAATAACCACATCGTCCAGTTGATCACCCAACACGGCCCCTTTGATGAAGGACAGCGTATATACTTGTTGAATAGATTATCCATGATATATGCTGTGCATCTCATCCCTATTGTGGAGCAAATGGAAGAGAAGTACAACACAGGATTAGATATCGGGCACCGAGTTTCTCTCTTCTTTGGCAAGCCCATAGAATGCCTCGACGAAGAGAAAGCTGTACATGAGTGGTTGAGAGACATAGGGAAAGACGGAGAAGTGGTGGACTTACCGCGGTTATCGGAATTCCAGAATCACGAATGGCGAGAAAATCACCTGAAGACGGAGGAGTGGAAGTTTAACCTTCGTGTACTCGTAAAACGAATGTGGAAGCTCAAGCGATGTTTCGCAGTGCCGTATATTAACTTAGAGAAGGACTGTACTTCTTTGTAACGCGTACTCTCCAAGACATGTACGGCTTATGAGGACGAACGCATGACTGACATGTTGGAACTTGAAACTGGTTTTTCCCGGCATCGGTACATATGTTTGTTTTTAGCTGTTTGTCGTAGACATGTTCGAACTTGAAACCGGGTTTTCCCCGCCATTGGCACATATGTTTATTTCTAGCTCTGACAACCTGTATGTTGATACATCTCGCATGCGCAGTGTACAGCGTAGGAATTGTATATAAGCATGAGGTGTCTTAACGTATCATACTCTCATACTACTCGAAAGCGCCACTAATAGCACGATGGAATAAGTCCACCAACAAGCAATTTGGAAAAACCTTGTCATTCTCATCAAACAGATAACAGTGTGTCCACTGTATGTGACTTGCTTAGACAAAATATGATACTAACGAAGGAAATGTACGAAAACATTATGGTTGTGAAGACAACGAGTGGACGAGTCCGGCATCTGCTGAACTTGATACCTAAACGTGGTCCGAAGGCCTTTTATGCGTTTGTAGAAGCTTTACAGAAGACTGGCAACGTTGCAGTAACCGAACTGCTACAGCCTGAACTTAAGAAGACTTCGATTGTTGATGTCGTCTATAGGTCGGTGACTGGATTCCATTTGGGATACAACGTCTTTGTCAATGTGGGGAACTCTAAAGGGCACGCCTGCGTGGATATTATCGAGAGTAAAGATGTGGTCGACTCCGACCCTTTTCCCGGTATAAAGACCGTACGTTTAACTCGCGAGGGATGGGTGAAATTGACGGACTATATCGTTGCCATCGACGAGCTGATCGCGAAACGCATAGTCAATGCCGACCCTTTACTGTTGTCAGAAGACGTGTACCTGAGTTACAGCTTCTACCAAGGACAGGGGAAAATTCATGTTCGCCGCTGGAAGACGAACGAGTATAATCGCAAGAAAATTTATCCCTCAAAAGCCGGACAGACTTTGGACTTGTCTATGTGGTCAAATTTGAAGAACTGTGTAGAGGCTTTTGAGGGATAAATATATATATATATATATATATATATATATATATATTTGTGTTCCTTGAAATATATATAAATAATGTCAATGTATATCATAGCGTTCTCTTTTATGTGTTCGTTATTAACTCCCCGGCTCGAGCTCCGAGCTCCCTTCCGAGCTCCGAGCTCCCTCCCTTCCGAGCTCCGAGCTCCCACGCCATCCCCGAGCTCCGATCTCTCCCCGGTCACCGCTTCATTCCAAAGCTCTCCCCACTGCCCCATCCCACAGCTCCGAGCTTCCTCCCGAGCTCCTAACCCATTCACGAGCTCCGAGCTCTCTCCACCGGCCCATTCCAGAGCTCTCCCCACTGTCCCATCCCAGAGCTCTGAGTTCTCCCATTTTCCCATCCCCCATCTCCGAGCTCTTGCATATAAACACTACATACATATGTGAGCCTTCATTATACGACGAGTGTCGCAGAAGAGGAGAGCCATGGCTTACGCATGTCACTTGTGTTCAAAGTTATTGTCCAGCCCGTTCAATCTTCGTAGATATTTAATTTCTCTACATAAAAATACCGCGGACGAATGTCAACCCGCGCAAAGAAGTCCTGATTACGTACAAGTTGAACGTCAAGAAGGATCGAGATGTCAGACGAGAGTATTGAGCCATCCCTATACGATGACGGTGAGCGGTCCGTCCTCATGCGGAAAAACGTTCTGGGTGATGAAATTCTTAGAGGAAGGTGTGGCAACTCCAGCTCCGACGCGGGTTGTATGGTGTTATAGCCAATGGCAGAGCGCGTACGAGAATACGGGATTAAGCAACGTGAGCTTCGTTCCAGGAATTCCTCATGACATAGACGAACCGTGTTACTTTGATTCCTCCCAGGTCAATATAATCGTACTCGATGACCTGATGGGCGTGGCGAAGGAAAATTCGAAAATAGCGGACCTATTCACCAAAGGGTCCCATCATAGAAATCTCTCTGTCATCTATATGACCCAGAATCTGTTCCCTCAAGGTAAGGCGTCCAGGGTTATCGCGCTAAACGGTCATTACTTCGTTCTTTTCAACAACCCCATCGACAGATATCAAATCCGCGTCTTCGGGAGACGAATTTATCCCCAAAACGTGGACTATTTCATGCAAACTTTTCATAGAGCCGTGACTCGGCCCTATGGGTATCTGCTCGTAGATTTAAAACCGCATACCCCCGACGCACGCAGACTGATGACAAACCTATCGCCGGGGAAGCGCGATTCAGAACTATTGACCGATGTACAGTGAGTCCACAATCGCCCAATACCGGATCCGCGTACCACTTGCCATCACATCAATCGACTCAACAGGTCTATCGGGTGCCCGAGACAATAGACACTCAATATCCATCCGGAACTTTCGATAACTTGCACGTAACAGACGTCTACTCTGGGTCACCCATTCCCGTAAAAACCCCAATTGGACAACAAACCCCACACTCACTATCAACGCCTACCCCTAGTCCGCAGGAGACGGGCCAAGTTCTATATCCAACCAGTAACTACCGAGATACAGCCAACATTCGGGCCAGGGCAGCCTCTGGATTTCCAGAAGAATATGTCGATAAAGGGATATGGCGACAGCTCTTTAAAAGCAGTATGTACGGAGAAGTAGAGAAGAAACTTGAAGCGAAAGAAAAATAATTTCAGCGCAAAGGATATTCCAGGAAGAAATCCGAAATATTAGCGCATAATGCATTGGCCACTCTACTACGACGATGTTTGCGAAGACAATACTTAAAACTAGTCGCGGGTATGAAATATCTGGTCAATGATCCCATTCATATGAATATCGAACGAACAGCCTGTGGATTGAAAACTCCCAACATAAGTTGGGAGGACGCGTACGGTATAGGTATCGCTCAAAAGAAACACGGTTCGAAGGAATAATTGAGAATAAACACTCGCTGGACTCACCATAGCCGTCATTCGACAGAACGATACCCACCTGAACGGACTGACAGGCCACTTTTCATGCGCTATGTCTTCGAGAGACTTGGATGTACTAGATGACGTTTCCAGCGATGCATCCAACGACAATGCAGACGAGGACGTCTCCAGCGACCCACCCAGCGATGATACTGACGATGACGTCGATTATGACGACAATGAGGAAGACGTATCCGAGGATGACAACAGCTTTTGGGACATCGCAGTGAACAAAGCCATCGACATGCACAGAGACAAGATAGAACAAAAATGGGAAGAACTGGGGATTTCCAGGCAACCTATAAATCCATGCGCCCAGAGATCGCGCAAACTTTGACGGGCCTTTATTTGAAACAAGTCAAAGTCATGAACGAACTGCGCCGGGACAATGTTCACAAGAAAGTCAAAAATACCACACAATACCTGCAAAAAGAATTAGAGTTCACAACTTCGGAGGCATGGGAAGTTTTCGTGAGCATGCGCAAGTAGACGTTCGAGAAATTTCTTCCGGAAACCATAGAGCCATTTTCGGATGATGTCGAAGAATTCCAAGAGCCTACCGCCACGTATCCACAGCCGGGATCATTTAACCCGTATACCTATGAACTGTTACGTATTTTGACCGTCTCACAGCGTCAGTATACACTCGTAGTCTTATGGTCGAACAAGCGTTGCATATGACATGTTGCGGCATTATCGAGTATAATAATATTACTTACCCTGGCTTATTACTGCTTTCTTTAACTCGCCCGTGTTATTTATCTGTACACCACATCTCTCCTTAACAATGTGAATTTCACACTTTACAGAGTATTGTGGATGTTCATATTCTGAAATATTTCATACCAATGGCCTTTGATTATGAGTTCTGACACCACCGGTTTTCAACCTGAATTCTGTAAATATAAACTTGAATAAAGTGATATTGTTGTTATGTAATGGAACAATGTTTTATTTCAAGAGGTAACTTTTACTGTGTGGATAAACCAATATCAATATGGTAAAGCTTTCGTGAGAGTCTGTTAATGTGGCAGTATAATATAAGTTTTCTGTAAACTCTGAACGTTCAACAATGAGGGGAAATAACTCTGACTGGCATGCGAGTCTTAATGTGGTGATATAATATCAGTTTTCTGTGTGAGGGGAAATAACTCTGACTGACATGTGTCAAATGCTCTATGACTGGGCTCTGTGCCTGACGCGAAAATCAGTATTTCGTCTCCATGTGTGCCGGTTACTGTGAGTAGTAGGGGAAGAGTATTACAGGCCCTAGCCACCCAAATAGCCACCGCGATCCACCGAGCGCTGTCATACGTCATTAACAATTTTTATTTGTATAAATTATTGCGTCTGGATATTAATAAATTACATACGTTACAATTTACCTGAATATATATATATTAAAGATCTACATATGGTATTATAAATAAATCTTCCGAATTCATACGTTAATCGTTAATAACGATTCAAAACACGGAGTATATTTTAGGTTTCATTCATTACCAAACACTCGACTGATAATTACGGGTATATATATATATTTAACCTCGCTATATAGATAGGAGACGGGCATGGTACATAATTGTATTGATTTTAGCCCCTGTCAATGCGAAGGGGGTGTATAGCGGTAGCAGCTGTGATTGAATAAACAGAAATCGCACGGTTTGGTTATAGACAAGCGTTTCAATTATTGCCCTCATAACTCGATTGCAATTAGTATACGATGATATTGGGGGTTCGAATGTTTATATTTACAGACCGATATCGATTTAATTAGGGCAATTATACAATACGATCAACGTATAGCGGGAGTTGAAAGGGTATACCGTGAAATAGATCATTATTTGAGAATCGTTTGTCGAAGTATATATATACCTCTAATAGAATTCAATTTATATCTTACTTCCGAATGGCGAATTTACTGAAAAATACCATCGAACCTAAAGAATCGTACGTAAGTATTGTAATTTTATTACGATCTACTCGCAGATAATACCGATACGTTTTTATTATACGACCTTGTCGATATAACGATGTACATAGCGAACGGCGTTGTAAATGATCGATTATAAATGATTTGAATACAAGGGCTACTCACTTTTAATATTTCAACTCTATATTTTTTATAGGCTAACAACTCTACGTGGGCCGGATTCGTACGACAAAATGCGGACATTTTAGGTAGTTCCGGTTGGCCTAGTTTGGAGACTGTATTCGCCATAGATGGAGTCGTTGAAACACGAACGGTTTATAATGACGATGATTGGAATGTGGGTATAAGAAGTCCGACAACCATCCTCCTAAATGAGTCCCCTTCACTTCCGGAGATTAAAACACATAAATGTGTGGACGAATTATCCCGTTTATTCTCGCCCAGAGTTTGCAAAAACTGTAATCAGTCATTAGACGTCGAAGTTTGTGGGAAATGTCGCGTTAGTTTATGCCGAGATTGCGCGTGTTTCGCTCGACAGGTATCATTCGGGGTTTTTATGTGTCCGAGCTGTTGTAGTTGTGAGTTTTTTCGCTATTGGCGAATGAAACTTTCCAAATAATCAAAACCAATAGTAACGATAAAGATGGATGGTATATTTATTATCATTGGATACTCGTTGTAACCGACTATGGTCCATATAAAGTCATATCGAAACGACTCTGGACGGTGGCTGGAAAAAAGAACACAACTTCGGTTGTTAAAGTTCAAAGTTTATATTTATTTATACAAATTAATTTAGTAATGACAGTTTCAAAACGAAAATACAACTGAGCTAGCCTAGTACACAAACGCCGATTGCATTTCCATAACCCTGTGAAAGAGCTGCGGGTATATCGATAACGAACGCAGCGGTACGCCCTGGTGGCGAAATCAACTAATCAAGAGGTTTGATCGGTTGTCTTGTGTACTCGCGCGGTAAAAGTCTGTTTATTAAGAATTTACGCATCTCAGCGGCGGATTCTTCGGCTTCATCGTTTGATAAGTCATCTTCCTCACGCATCCGTTTCTTAGTCGCCATTACTTTCTGATGAATCGGGTGCTGCCGTAGTTTTCTCCATAACCTTAAATTACGGACGTAGATATTTCGGAACCTCGTCTGTATTCTAGGTAAAAGCTTGTCATATGCCATCTGATGCGCAATTGGTTCATCCATTCCGCCTTCTTCGTAAACTTCCGCAAGATCGTTTATATCGGATTCATGATCATCAATCGCTTCATCCGCGAAGAGATCTCACAAACACTCGTCATCATCGACGTCATCATTGTCACCAGCAGTATCATCATTATCGTCATCATCATCATCCGTAACTTCTCCGTCATCATCAGCGTCGTCACCATTACCTTCACCATCATTGTCATCATCATTATCTTCACCATCGGCGTCAGTAGCGTCGGTATCATTTTGATCACCATGGTAGCCAAAAGTTTGACCTGGAGTATATGTATTTTTACCATTACTACCGGAACTGGAAAAATCGTCCCCATGGACAATACTTCCGCCCGCATGGTGATACGACCTTCGGCATGGTAATACGACCGTCGTAGGCTCACTCACCGTCATCGTATAGGGTTGCTCTACTCTACTTGTTGGACCTATAGCGAGGCTCGGTGGTGTCTCTTGGTTGTGTTTGCATCGAATGTGTCTGAGCATACTATCGCGACGAGAGAAGATTCTCTGACAGAACGTACACGTACACGACATGTTGATCAGTCGACCGATACATATGGACTGATGTTCATTCCTATATGTACAGTCACCACCACCGGGATAGGGCTCAAAAGGTCACGAAAGTTCATATAAAGTCCTATATGTACAGACACCGCCACCGGGATAGGACTCAAAAGGTCGCGAAAGTTCATATAAAGTCCTATATGTACAGCCACCACCACCACCGGGATAGGACTCAAAAGGCCACGAAAGTTCATATAAAGTCCTATACGTACAGACACCACCACCGGGATAGGACTCAAAAGGTCACGAAAGTTCATATAAAGTCCTATATGTACAGACACCACCACCGGGATAGGACTCAAACACAGTTTCACTACAAAGCGATGCAATATCGACAACTCTGAAGGACAGAATACCGGGGAAAAAATGCTGATCTCGAATGGTGATTCATCTCACCGAGAACCGCCTCGATTGCTTTGATGTGACCCTTATCGCTATGTCGTGTATTGCTGTGAAAAACAGCTGGCCAAAACGTTGAGGAATGAAATCAGGCCACACACATCTGCCCCAGATAGGACTCAAAAGGTCACGAAAGTTCATATAAAGTCCTATATGTACAGACACCACCACCACCACCACCACCACCACCACCGAGCGACTTGTGACGTCATCTGTCGTGTTGATCACTCGTGACCTTTTGAGTCCTATCTGGGGCAGATGTGTGTGGCCTGATTTCATTCCTCAACGTTTTGACCAGCTGTTTTTCACAGCAATACACGACATAGCGATAAGGGTCACATCAAAGCAATCGAGGCGGTTCTCGGTGAGATGAATCACCATTCGAGATCAGCATTTTTCCCCCGGTATTCTGTCCTTCAGAGTTGTCGATATTGCATCGCTTTGTAGTGAAACTGTGTTTGAGTCCTATCCCGGTGGTGGTGGTGGTGTCTGTACATATAGGACTTTATATGAACTTTCGTGACCTTTTGAGTCCTATCCCGGTGGTGGTGGTGTCTGTACATATAGGACTTTATATGAACTTTCGTGACCTTTTGAGTCCTATCCCGGTGGCGGTGTCTGTACATATAGGGCTTTATATGAACTTTCGTGACCTTTTGAGCCCTATCCCGGTGGTGGTGGTGGTGGTGACTGTACATATAGGAATGAACACGGGTCCCTCATCAGTCCATATGTATCGGTCGACTGATCAACATGTCGTGTACGTGTACGTTCTG
Organism: Hanleya hanleyi; assembly: GCA_036873755.1. Classification (NCBI taxonomy): domain Eukaryota; kingdom Metazoa; phylum Mollusca; class Polyplacophora; order Lepidopleurida; family Hanleyidae; genus Hanleya; species Hanleya hanleyi. The sequence goes on from JAVTVY010025430.1 coordinate 107,758, forward strand.
TCAGAGAATCCTCTCTCGTCGCGATAGTATGCTCAGACACATTCGATGCAAACACAACCAAGAGACACCACCGAGCCTCGCTATAGGTCCAACAAGTAGAGTAGAGCAACCCTATACGATGACGGTGAGTGAGCCAATGACGGTCGTATTACCATGCGGAAGGTCGTATCACCATGCGGGCGGAAGTATTGTCCATGGGGACGATTTTTCCAGTTCCGGTAGTAATGGTAAAAATACATATACTCCAGGTCAAACTTTTGGCTACCATGGTGATCAAAATGATACCGACGTTACTGACGCCGATGGTGAAGATAATGATGATGACAATGATGGTGAAGGTAATGGTGACGACGCTGATGATGAAGGAGAAGTTACGGATGATGATGATGACGATAATGATGATACTGCTGGTGACAATGATGACGTCGAGGATGACGAGTGTTTGTGGGATCTCTTCGCGGATGAAGCGATTGATGATCATGAATCCGATATAAACGATCTTGCGGAAGTTTACGAAGAAGGCGGAATGGATGAACCAATTGCGCATCAGATGGCATATGACAAGCTTTTACCTAGAATACAGACGAGGTTCCGAAATATCTACGTCCGTAATTTAAGGTTATGGAGAAAACTACGGCAGCACCCGATTCATCAGAAAGTAATGGCGACTAAGAAACGGATGCGTGAGGAAGATGACTTATCAAACGATGAAGCCGAAGAATCCGCCGCTGAGATGCGTAAATTCTTAATAAACAGACTTTTACCGCGCGAGTACACAAGACAACCGATCAAACCTCTTGATTAGTTGATTTCGCCACCAGGGCGTACCGCTGCGTTCGTTATCGATATACCCGCAGCTCTTTCACAGGGTTATGGAAATGCAATCGGCGTTTGTGTACTAGGCTAGCTCAGTTGTATTTTCGTTTTGAAACTGTCATTACTAAATTAATTTGTATAAATAAATATAAACTTTGAACTTTAACAACCGAAGTTGTGTTCTTCTTTTTTCCAGCCACCGTCCAGAGTCGTTTCGATATGACTTTATATGGACCATAGTCGGTTACAACGAGTATCCAATGATAATAAATATACCATCCATAGATAGGTGTGGCAGCTCTTTATCGTTACTATTGGTTTTGATTATTTGGAAAGTTTCATTCGCCAATAGCGACAAAACTCACAACTACAACAGCTCGGACACATAAAAACCCCGAATGATACCTGTCGAGCGAAACACGCGCAATCTCGGCATAAACTAACGCGACATTTTCCACAAACTTCGACGTCTAATGACTGATTACAGTTTTTGCAAACTCTGGGCGAGAATAAACGGGATAATTCGTCCACACATTTACGTGTTTTAATCTCCGAAAGTGAAGGGGACTCATTTAGGAGGATGGTTGTCGGACTTCTTATACCCACATTCCAATCATCGTCATTATAAACCGTTCGTGTTTCAACGACTCCATCTATGGCGAATACAGTCTCCAAACTAGGCCAACCGGAACTACCTAAAATATCCGCATTTTCTCGTACGAATCCGGCCCACGTAGAGTTGTTAGCCTATAAAAAATATAGAGTTGAAATATTAAAAGTGAGTAGCCCTTGTATTCAAATCATCTATAATCGATCATTTACAACGCCGTTCGCTATGTACATCGTTATATCGACAAAGTCGTATAATAAAAACGTATCGGTATTATCTGCGAGTAGATCGTAATAAAATTACAATACTTACGTACGATTCTTTAGGTTCGATGGTATTTTTCAGTAAATTCGCCATTCGGAAGTAAGATATAAATTGAATTCCATTA